>JAQZBX010022652.1:0-31403 GCA_029593785.1 Cabassous unicinctus | reverse complement strand
AAAAAAAAAAAAAGTTGAAAGATTCAACTTATGGATCTTAAAACTATTACATATCTACCAAAATCAAAACATCATGGTCCTGAGACAAGGACAGACATATGGACCAATGGAATCAAACTCAAGAGTTCAGAAATCAACCCTCACATTTACAGCCAACTGATTTTTGAAAAAGGGGCCAAGACCACTCAATTGGGAAAGAATAGTCTCTTCAACAAATGGTGTTGTGAAAACTGGATCACCATTTGCAAAAGAATGATAGTGGACCCCTACCTCACAGCATATACAAAAATCAATTCAGGGAAGTAATGTGGCTCAAGTGACTGAGCTCCCGTCTACCAAATGGGAGGTCCCTGGTTCGGTTCCAGTGCTCCTAAAGAAAAAGGCGAGCTGGCTCAACAGGTAGGCACAGCAAGCTGACGCAACAAGAGACACAAGAAGGAAAACATAATGAGAGACACAACAAAGCAGAAAGCGGAGGTTCCCAGTGCCTCCTAAAGAGGACGAGCAAGACAGCAAGCTGACGCAATGGGCAGGCGTAGCAAGCTGACACAACAAGATGATGCAACAAGAGACACAAAAAGAAAAACACAATGAGAGATACAACAAAGCAGGGAACAGGGGTGGCTCAAGCAATTAGGCACCTCCCTTCCATATTGGAGGTCCCGGGTTTGGTTCCCAGTGTCTCCTAAAAAAACAAGGAAGGCCAACACACAGCAAGTGCAAACAACGAGAGGGTAGGGAGAAATAAATAAAATAAATCTTTTTTAAAAAATCAATTCAAATGGATCAAAGAGCTTAATATAAGAGCCCAAAACTATAAAACTTCTAGAAGAAAATGTAGGGAAGCTTCTTCAGACCTTGTGTTAAGCAATGGTTTCTTAGAATTTATACCCAAAGCAGAAGCAACAACAACAAAAATATATAAATGGGGCCTCATCAAAATTAAAAACTTCTGCACCTCAAAGGACTGTATCATGAAAGTAAAATGACAACCTAGCCAATGGGAGAGAATATTTGGAAACCACATACCCAATAAGGGTTTAATATTCAGAATATATAAAGAAATTCTTCAACTCCACACAAAGACAAATAACCCAATTAAAAATGGATGAAAGACTTGAACAGACATTTCTCCAAAGATGATATACAAATGGCAAAAAAGTACATGAAAAGATGCTCGACATCATTATTCATTAGGTAAATGCAAATCAAAACAACAAAGAGATACCATTTCACACCCACTAAAATGGCTACTATTAAAAAAGCAGAAAATTACGAAGTGTTGGAGAGAATGTGGAGAAACAGGAACACTCACTGATTGCTGTAAAATGGTGCAGCCTCTGTGGAAGACAGCTGGCCATTCCTCAGGAAGCTAAGTACAGAATCACCTTATGACGCAGCAATTGCACTTCTGGGTATACAGCCAGAAGATCTGAATGCAGTGACGCAAACAGAGATCTGTACACCAATGTTCATAGCAGCATTATTCACAACTGCCAAAAGACGGAAGCAACCCAAGTGTCCACCAACAGATGAATGGATAAGCAAAATGTGGTACATACATGCAATGGAGTATTATTCAGCTGTAAAAGGGCTGAAGTGCTGGTTCGTGCGACATGGACGAACCCTGAAGTCGTCATGTTGAGTGAAATAGGCCAGACACAAAAGGACAGCTATTGCATGATCTCACTGATATGAAACAATTAGAATAAGCAAACTCAGAGTCAGAATCCAGTTCTGTTACCAGGGATGGGGTGGGAATAGGGAATTAAGGCTTGAAAGGTACAGAGTTTCTGTTTGGGAAGATGGAAAAGCTTTGGTAATGGATGGTGGTGATGGCGGCACCACACTGAACGCAATTAACAGCACTAAGTCATATATTTGAATGTGGTTTAAAAGAGGAAATTTTAGGTTTTATAGATGTTACTATATTTTTTTTTAATCCATGGATCTGCACAACACAAACAGTAAACCCCAAGTTAAACCTGGACTGTAGTTAATAGTACAATTATAAAAATGTGCTTTCATCAATTGTAACAAATGTACCACACCAATCCAAGGTATTGGTAACAGTTAAAGTGCAACCCTGTGTTTTATGCATTATTTTTCCGTAAATTGATAAGTAAAATTTAGTAGGCCCAATACAGTCACCCATGCTAAGCCCACATCAGCAAAACCAAAAACCTAAGATAATTTCTATTTCCTATAAATTTCCAGCTTACCCAGAAAAGCACATTTAAATACAACCCATCGGTTATCGCCAGCTAACTTCCTCGTTCCTAAGCGACCACCTGCTCCCCACTTTGTAACACGCCCCCCAAGTAAAATGGAAACGTAATGCAAGCCAATCAGAACGTTTCCTCACTTGCTTTTGCATTCGCCCTATATGAGGCTCCTCTTTCCACTCCCTTCCCAGAGCTCCCTTCTACTTTCCGAACGGGATGCTGCCCCATTCACAAACCGCTCAATAAAGCTGTGAGTTCCTAAACTATACAAAGAGTTTTTCTTTTATCCAAATGCACAACTTCTCTAATAAACAAAAAAAGGAAGTTGAAGATAAGTGACATGGATGTCATTTAGGCAATATTTATTAGAAGGTTACGTTGAAAAAAACACTGATGTTCGCATTGTGCGTGTTTTCTCATTTAATTCTCTCAGCCACCTGTGGGGGACGTAATTTTGGGTTGCCATTTTACAGATGAAGCAACTAAGGCTCTGAACAGTAAAGGATCCGTGGCCAGAGCCCACGTTCTCCTCCACCAGTCCCTGACTGTTTAAAGACAAAGCAGCAATTATTTTCAGGCAAGCTCCAGCATCCCCAGATCTACCTCTCCCTCTACTTCAAGCTGACTTTCCTTCCAACAAGCCCGAGTCTTTGGAAGGAAGCCCCTGGGGTGGTGGGCAGCTGGGCACGAAGCCCTCTGCCTTCCCTTCCGCAGGCAGCGCCATACGGCTCGTCTGGCGCTCCGGGAAAACCCTGCCCGGCGAGCACTACACTCCTATTTTGAGGCTACCAGAATAACAACCCTGGCTGAGACAGATGTCATCGAGTGACAAGTTTTATAATTAGGGTCCAAAAAGGGGCCTACTAATAATTCGCTTCTAAGTGATAGCGCTGCAGATTTTTCACGCTGGCAGGACTTGAGCACGTTGACGGTGCCAAGTTTAAAGTGACAGCCACGGCCACGAGACCAACAAGGACGCTCAGAGAAGCCTCCCCGCTGCTTCGTGGCTTTGTGCTGTGCTGGGCAGAGTGGGGGCAGAGTGAGGCAGAGTGTTCTGCCCTCAGCAGTAAGCTCACCACGGCCAAGAACACCCATTTCAAACAGCGGACACCCCCACCCCCATAAAAAGCATTTTAATGACAATCAGAAAACCTGAAGTCCTCTCTCCCTCTTAAAGAAAACCACAACCACAGGTCTTCCCACCAGCTTTTGGGCCAGCAACGGTATTTCTGATCAGGTCTATGACGACAACTTCTATTACTTGAGCAAAGAGCTTCGCATCATCACACGCAGGCCACAGACGTGAGAGGGGCCCTCAGAGCGCCCCACCGCGCCACATGCCCAGGCTGGAAACCCAGTGCGGGCCAGACTTCTCTGCTCACGTCAGGGCTGTTTGGTTGGGTTGTTGTCACTGTTTTTGAGGCTTTGGAAGAAAAACAAATTAAGAGCCAGAACAAAGGAAAAACCTTTAATAGTGAAAAGCAATAAATAACCAGAAAGGGCGATGTAAAGCCCTTTCTACTGACAGTTAAAAAGATGGGAGGAACAGTAGGGTCATTTGCAATCTCAACATGAGAGCCCGACCTATTCAAAATGGAATTTGTAATCCAAATTACTGAACTCTGAAGATTTTTGCAAAGCATCTTATATAATTCATACACCTTTTAGTGTGAACTCCTGTGGAGAGCCACGCATCTCCACAGAAACCAGAGGTAAGGTGCTGTTTTGGGGCAGAGCTGCAGGGCAGGGGGCGCCGGGCCAGCTCCCCTCTTCTCACTCCCTGGCTAACTCAGGCAGCGCGTGCCCACCACAGCCGACGACACCAGCCCGCCCGAGCCACGCGAGGGCACGTGGACCTCCAGAACAGGACGGGCAGCCACCAGCCCGTCACCTGCACACGGTGTCCCAGAAACAAAGTCCGAGGCCGACCACACAATGGCCCCTTGCGTTCCCAGGCAGCCAGGAGGGGCTGGCCCTTGAGCGGCCGGGAGGGAGTCACCAGACGACTGGTCGACCCGTGCTCGGCTTAAAGGACAGAGCCTTGGCTTCTTCTTCCCTCAACAACTGAAAACTCCAATGACCAGAGATTTCCACGGTTGGGCTACTAAAGCGCATACACAACGACTCTTCTGCACCCCACTCCTCACGGCGAGTCATCAGCACATCTGAACATGGCGCTCTCGCTCCGCAGGCCGAGCCCTGGCGCGTTCCCCTAATCTCGCCCTCAGCTAAGCCCTGGACGGGGACAGGCAGGCCTGCTTTGCCTCACACGCAAGGCTCCGGCCTGTCATGGCGAAGGTCCCAGCAGAGCAGCGTGACTGCTCAAAATGCCTGACGCCAAAACACCGCCAGCTCCAAACACGGCTATTTCCACGTCTTACCGACAGGCGCTTCAAACACTTGTCGCTGTGGAGACAAGGAACGCTATTTTGTGAAAACTTCCCCGGAGTTCCCGTTCAGTTAGCCCGTCACTTGATCTAAGCTGGTCTTCAGGCGAGATTATTATGTACAGCAATTATATTTAAATTCTTAGTGATGGGATAATTGAAGGTTATAAAATGAAAGGCCAGGGACACAGCTGGAGAAAAAAAACAAGACTTGAAGAGCTTGGCTTTGAGATCTCGTGTGGCCTTCAAATGCAATGCCAGCTGCCAGAGGCAGGGCGAACAGGGACAGACAGGGACACGGACGCCTGCTCTACCTCCACTGCCTAGAGCCCAGCACAGTCCAGGATCACCTCCAGCTCTTCCCAGGAAACTGATGTGGAATTCTCAACCCCTTCCAACGGCTCTGAAATTGGACCTCACTGCTCCAGGGGGTTCCAGGTCTTTCCATCTGGTTTGGCTCTTTACAGACTCCTCGCTGGCTCCCACTTTAATCCCTGAGATACCAGTAACCCCTAATCCATGAAGGCTGTAACCAATACCCATTCTGTGACGCCTAGAGAAAAGTCCCCAAATTCTAGTACAATGACTCTATGTTGCAATCAAATGTAACAGCAGGCACAGAATTATCTTGCCAGTTTCTGCTACTTTAAAAAAAAAAATCCTTTGGCAAAACATTTCTCATCTCTCAGCTTTTGTTGAGAAAGCACCTGCCTTGGGTCAAGTATTTTCACAGCCTGATGCACCCAGGTACTTGTGCAAACTGTTAAATTATTCAGACTCGCACGGAAAGTTATCATTTTTGACATTCCACTTTTAACAAGTCCAACAGGTATTACCTCTACTTCCAAAACCACATTAAGTCAGAGAAGCAGTTTTCAAGAATATCTTTTTCAAAAATCCCCCTAAACAATTAGGTCTAACCTTAATTTTCCTCCTAAAGTAACCGTTTTTTTTTTTCTGGATTACAGCTGTAGAAATAATACACTTTCATTATAGAAATTTTGGAAAATATATAAAATAAGAAAATTAAACTTATCTCACATCCTGCTACTTAGCAAATAACCTCTTGGTATGTACCCCTCTACTCCCTTTTCTAGCTCGTCCATTCCCACACTGCGGACACTGAAGATTGAGGCAAAAAACAAGACTGAACATGAGAAACAAAGAAAGAATCCTCCTTTCACGATCAGAGACAGCTGCAGAAAGGCTGTTAAACTTGCTCAACAAGACTCAGAGTCAGTTTACCAGGCGAGTCTCATCCTACATGCAGCCTGCTGCCTGATAGCGCCTTGCTTTTGGACAGTTCCACCTCGACTTCACAAACCCCACTTTTGTTTAATGGCCCCAGGACATAATTAAAGGCAGGAAATGGCGCTAGGAGGCACTTCAGATACAGAAACTCCTGTGTAATTTTTAAAATACCTACTGAACCCCTACTATGCGCCAGGCACTCCCTAGTTGATTAATCCTTCCCCCAGAGTGAAAATATTATCACCAATTGCATACTGAAGCCGGCGAGGCCACAAGCCGTGCTATTCGCCCTGAAAGTGTGCAGGTATACCAAAAGAGCTTAGCACATCAGGGTGTGGCACACTTTTTTACAATATCCTTCACACCTTGGCAATAAAGCCCATACTTACTTCTGACTTTCAACATTTCCACCCTGTATAACAGAGTATTTCCAGACATTAAATTTTACCTAATTTCCTACAACTAAATGTCAGATGTTTACAACCACAGAAGCTTTCTTATCAGAAGGGCATGGGTAAGGGAATACAAGGGCAGGGGCAGTGACCCTTGATCGGTTCCCAATACCTGACATATCTTGCTCATGGTGTGCCCCTATTAAATATTTGTTTAGTGAATGCTTTAAATAAGATTAAAGAACACAGTTCTTTAAGTCTCGTAGAGGAAACTCTTTTTCTCATGGGCTACAAGGAGTGGGAGTTTTGCCCACTGTGGCTTCCAGTCTTGAAATGTGATTACTGAAGGCATGCCAGCTGTCGCTCTCTTTCACGGGCTTGCAACACGCCAACAGATGCATGGCTCTGTTACAGTACTCCACTAATCTTATCCTACACTGGGCAGAAGATAAGTGTTTCAGAAACTAAATTTACCTCTGGGATTTACTAGCTTGCTTTTTGTTTTGCTTTTAGAAGGAAGAAAGCACTCAGCACAGAAGTCTCAGCTTGTACTGTGTGTGTACTCGCGAGATGCTGCCTTCTCTAGGGCCATAGAGATGAGAATTTAACCATTAATTCTGAGAGCAGAAATAGCAGGAGAGAGCAGAAGAAGCTGGAGGGTAGAGAGAACACTCTCTCCTCCTGGAACAGGTGTTACGTCCTACGGAAATAAAGAAGCAAATTTACTGCCATCTCCCATTGTCTGCTTCTCCATCATGTAACATTAATATAGATCAAGTCTGCAAAACGTTTCCGATCAATGTGTTCGGAACAGAACCTGTTGGCTTCTTCAGGTTCCCAGACAGCCTTGGACCAGGGCTGAGCCATGTGCGGGTCATGATGGGGTCCAAGGCAGAGTCAGGGAGAAAGGGAGAGAATAAGAGACGACAGCCTGCACCTGTCTCTAAGGCCAGCAGCAGAGCGCATCCGTCGCCTCATGGGGACAACAGTCCCCTACCCTGTCTTTAGAAAATCTGTTCTTTTGAACCTAAGTACGCATTTCAGCCAACACCCACGAGCAGAGAAACTGTGGGAAAAAGCAAACTGCAAGGCAATAATTCAGAGAAAATAAAATAAAGTCAAAATTTAATAAGATGGAATTGAGGAACCTTGGCAGTGGTGGTTTACTTCCTCAGACTCATGGATGTATCTTTATTACAAGTTTTCCAACGGGAATTCCGATCTTGAAATTTGACTGGTCAAAGCCTTCCATTTAGGAAAAACTTGTTGCAGCCTCAAAGATCCCGGCTGGGCTCCGTCATACGGGGCACAGCGCTTGTTTGTAAAATGCTTCCGATATTTATTCTGCAGGTATCAATCAGCACACGGGTAACGAGGGAACCAGGCCATTAACGTCACTGCCCCGGGCCATCTCATTACCTGGTTCACAAGTTCAAAGCACAGACATGCCGGAGAGGCCAGCTACCAAAGAAACAGGGTGAGACCCTCAACAAGAAAGGCTTCCGAAATAAAAGGATGCCAAGAGACAAGCATCTTTAGGAGGGTGAGAATGAGCCAAGCTCTAAAAAGCTTCTCTTGATACCAAATTAATGAGCCATAAAAATAAAAGGAAAATCCCCACTAAAACCCACCGTTTCAATAAATCCAACTAATTTTGTGTTTCCATATTTCCTGCTGGGAAATGGGTGATATTTCTTCAAGACAGGTAAGGGGCAGGACAGTCATGTCTTAATATCTTAATATTTAACTGGTTCCTAGAGCTGGGTAAATGTCCCCAATGCCCTGAGAAGGACCAAAAAGATAAAGAGACTCAGTTCCACAGGAAGCCCCAAAGAACCTGCAGTCAGTCTAAACTCAAGAAGTAGGATATTGCTCTGGAGTCACAATGTTCTGGGGTCAAATCCTGACTCTAACCTTTACTAGCTGTGTTTCCTCGCCAATGCCCATTGCACAGGTGTGTGCTGGGGGTTAAACAGAAACGCGTGTAAAGCACCTGGTCCCATCACGGCCCATGGACCAGCTAATTCCACGCACAACGCGGAGAGGGAGGGCGCTTCACACACACCAGGAACTGGCTCTCAAAACCCCACGATAGACTGACCGCCTCAGCCAAGAGCTCTTTCTGGGCCCAAGGTGGATTTCCTACTGACTAGTCACTCAAGTTGTCATTTAGTTTACCTATTGCCTCGATCTGTCAATAATCTCAGCACAGCAGAAGAAAAATTCAGGGAGCAGCGTCCATACATGTTGTTCTGGTGACTAAAACAGTTTAACCTTTAGAAAGAGTGACGTCCTTAGAACTTCTCGGTAAGGAGGGGGCTGGGAAAGCAGCCTCTCCCACAGACGCTGGAGTCTGCGCTTGGAAACTTCCTTGTGCTTGACAGGAACACAAAAGTCCTTGAAATCGCCAGTGGCACTCTATCATTTTCATCATTGGCTGCAAAGTCACGAAATGGTGAGGACTGCGCCCCCTCCATCAGGGAGATTCTCGCGGCTGCCTGGCAACACTGCCTCCCCCACGGCACATCAGAATCCCCAGAGATGCTGAGTCTTCTCGGCCAGGATGTGTGGCCCAGGCCTCAGCACTTTTAATGATTCTGACATGCAGTGGGGTAGAGAACCGCCAGTAATCCGTTTTTCCCACAGCGATTCCCATCCCTTTGCACACCCCATCTCCGGCCGATGGGCCCTGTGGGATAGGGAAGGAGGAAGGCAGGGTCTAAACCACGCTACCGGAGGTGACTTCCAATCAGTCCCTGCCCACTCAGGAGCCCACGCCTCCACCTCCTTTGCTGCCTTCCCTCCAGCCTCAAAGAGGAGCTGCTCCCCCTGGGCCTGTGGCACTGACACCTGAGCCCCCTCTCGGCTAGTTGGTCTCAACTCTACTGCAAGGTAGCCACCTGGGAGCTATCAAAATAGGGGTGCATGCCAGGGGCCCACCCACGAGAGTCTGACGTAACTGGTCTGGGGGGCTGCCTGGGCTTGGGCATCGTGTAAAGACCGAGAACCACTGTTCTAGGGCCTTCTTTTGCTCCCTCCTCTCTATCACTCTCAAGCCTGTTATGTTTGTCCTTAGGCTGCCATTTCATTTCTCTAGTTATTTTCACTTTGAAGGTTACAGAACACTGGAACACGCCTGTCGCCATTTCTTGTCCATGCGTTCATTCCCTCTCCCCTCCAGGCACACATTCTTCTGAAGCAGGTCCTTGAAAAGAGACCACTCCTTTGGGCACATCACTCATTCCTTCCGATCCTTCGTGTTCTTAGTAAAATAGAGATTAGATTCCCTCTCACAAGGTGAGGTATATGAAGCCGCCTCCCAACTCAGAGCAGGCAAGAATGCTCTGGTGCCAACGTCTGGTGAGGAGTCCTGGGGCTCCCCCGTGCCTCTGCTGAGGAAGCCCATCCCGCTGTTCCAGAAGGGTCCCTGGCTCCTGACTGGCAACACCGCGGCCAGGGGGCAGGGCACAGCGGGGTTGCGTGTAACCTGAAGCCAGCTCCTCAGGCCGGGACCCGGGGGAGAGGGAAACCCTCTCTCCATGTCTGCCCCACAAACGCTCGAGGTCACCCTGGCCCCTCCCGCCTTCTCAGCCACCGCTTCCCGATGCACATCATCTCCGCACAGGAACGTCCCTGGTGTTACAAGACACACTTGCTGCATCTCTCCCACAAACACCTTAAGATGAGCTATAGGGGAGCAGATGTGGCTCAGTGGTTGAGCGCCGACTTCCCACATACAAGGGAAGGTCCCCAGCCCCGGTGCCTCAAAAGAAAAAAAAGAAAAAAGGTGAGCTACAGATTACACCACCAGTTTTCAACCCTGGCTGAGCACAGAATCACCTGGTGGCCTTTCGAAGCCCTGACGCCCAGGCCCCACCCCCAAGGATGCCAGTGATCTGCAGTGTGGCCTATGATGGACGTTATTAAAAGCTCTCCAATGGGGAGCGGATGTGGCTCAGTGGTTGAGTGCCTGCTTCCCATGTACGAGGTCCTGGGTTCAATCCCTGGTACCTCCTTTTTTCTTTTTCAATCTCTCCTGGTTCTCAGCTGTGCAGCCAGTGGAGAACCACTGGGTGATTCTATAATTTGCACAACCAAGTAGGGGCCTTTGTTATCTGATGGAACTGCCCACTAAAATCTGCCTAAAGAGAGCCTAAACTTTCAGGAAGAACTCACCTTTCGGTCTCTTGAGTAAAATAACAAAATGTCAAAGGGCAGAGGGCCCGTGCAGGAATGCCAACCTTGGGCGAGGGCCTGCAGGAGAAACAGAGTCCCGGGAAAGCTGTGAACAATTGCCAAGGACCGGTGGGCAGCCGAGTCACCTCTGAGCTTTCCCAGGGCTGGGACCGGGGCACTGTGGAGGAAGGCGTTCCCGTGGTTACCAGTCAACAACCAGCCACACACTCTCTCCCACACACACCCCCGTGCCTCAGAGAAATGCTGAGAGCCGGCAATTATACCTTAAGTCTTAAGAGGCTTGTTTCCCCTTAATAGAATTAAATATTCAGCAATCATTTGTAGGATTGTTTGTTTGTTCCTGGTGGTTTGCTTTGTTTTTACATCCTAGTCATTCTGAAATCCAGCAGCCCAAAAATACTGAACCTGCAAGTTAGAGGATGGCACTGAATATCCCAACCTAACAAATCCTATCAAAGAGCAAGTCTCCATCTCTCCTGCCAGAATATATTAACGCACCCCAATTGACCTAGGAGCTCTTTTTGAAGACAGAGAAAAGAATTCCAAAAGGCATTCCTTTAAAAAGCACAGAGCAGCAGCACATGGTCAGCCTGTGCCTATTTTAGCACAGGCCAGTGCAGCCTCCGCGCCCCACCCCCGAGGCAGCGGACTTATTAGATCCACAGCAGCTGACGCGTCTCACACTCACAATACTTGCCAGTGACTGCCATAAGCTCCTTCCCACTCATTCCTTCCACTTAATCCTCATGCACCTCGACACAGGCACAACTTTTTGCCTTTGTTTTGTCATTAGAGTAATTGTAGGTTTACAGAAAAATCATGCAGAAAGTACAAGATTCCCATCTACCCACCTCCCCCCACACCCATTTTTCCCTGTTAACATTTTGCATTAGTGTGGTACTTTGGTTACAAAGGATGAAACATTATTATAATTATACTATTAACTAGAAATTCATAGTTTACATTAGGGTTCACTCGATGTTGTACTGTTCTATCAGTTTTTTTTATTTTTATTCTTGTAACATATACAACCTAAAATTTCCTCCTTTTCACTGCTTTCAAATATAAAATCCAGTGGTGTTAATTACATTTACCATCACCACCATCCATTACCAAAATCTTCCAGCACCCCAATTTAAACATTAACTCCCCATTCCCCATCCCCACCTGGCCCCTGGTAGCCTGTTTTCTAGTAACTAACTCTGTGCCTTTGTACATCCTAATTATTTCACGTGACTGAAATCATACGATATTTGTCCTTTTGTGTCTGGCTTATTTCACTCAACATGATGCCTTCAAGGTTCATCCATGTTGGTGCATGTATCAGAAGCTCATTCCGTTTTATGGCTGAATAATATTCCACAGAATGCATATCCCACATTCTGCTTATCCATTCAGGATGGGCACAGTTTTATCCAGATGAGGACACAGAGGTTCAGGGAGGTTATAAGTGACACAAGGTCAGGCAGCAAATAAGTGGAGGAGGAGCTGGGACTCAGCCCGGTGCTACCTGCTGCCTAACGGACCACTTCGCATTCCCTCAGGGAGGCCAGAGCAGCCGCCCGTGGCCTCCACCGAGCTCTCCACTGCACCCTCGCACAGCAGGGCGCTCACTGAAGAAGCCCTCGATGGGGGCCCTGGCAGGAACATGGCGGCCCTAGAGAGTCTGCCCTGGCACCTCGTGACTGACACGACCTGGAGGATCACTTTGTTCCTCAGAAAATGTCAACAACCCGGCCAGTGCCATCACACAGATCCCTGAACTCTAGACCCTTAGGGAATAAACATCTCCCAAGAGGAGCCCAGCCCCAGCACCTACTTCCTGCTGGGCCAGGAAGGTCCAGCTGAATTTCTGCAACTGAGCCTGAGCCCAGGAATTCTTTGACTCTCTTATTCAAACAAGCAAACCCACCAACCTCTGGTTGGTTCTTCAAGAGTGAATCCCATATCCTACAAGAAGGGCTGGAGAGATAATACGGGGCAAGTATGAATATAGTTTCCTGACAAAACATAATTTTTATATAAGATGACCCACTAATCTGCTGTACAAGTCACCTGTAGCAAGGTGAAGGCTTAACCTCTCCCAGTCTGTCACCACCAAGTAGACAATTACAAGTGATGAGTCCTCTGCACTGAACAAGGCTAAAATCACCATCTCCAACAGCGGGAAAAACAATTCGAGAAGACAGGACCATCCAGCAGAAACAAGGGACCCACATTCATCACTACACAGAGGTTTTTAAGCATCACCCCTTAGTAGCACTCTACATGGGCCTTTCACCCATCCCGTGTTAAGTGCTGAAGAGGAGGTGGAAAAGAACCACGGTCTGCTACTTCTTTACTTACTAGCCGTAGGACTATGAGTTGGTCTTTCTTTTTTTTTTTTTTTTTAATATAGCCAGGTCAGAGTTTAACCCGAAGTGTTAAGTCAAAACGCAGAGTGGCACAAACAACCTCTCCCAGTCCAACTTTCCTCATCCAGAACATGAGGCTCAGAATCAGGAACAAGCCTAAGCTTTAATGATGATGAAGACAACACGAGGCCACTACATCAGCTTCTCCCAGGCAGACTCAGTGGCAGCACAGTGCAAAGAGAAAGCGTCCTCGAAGGATCTGATCATCACCCATCAGACGTGAACGGCCAAGGAAATCATGGCATGCACCCACAGCAGACACAAGAAGCTTGAGAAGCATGTTCCAAGGTTACTATCCCATTAAGTGAACATCAATATGCAAAACTGCACATATAGAATGGGCTCGATTAGATAAATAATATCCATGGATAAAGCTGGGCAATCCACACAAAAAAGGTTAACTGTGGCATTATGGGTGGTTTGTCTTTTTAGTCTACATTTTCCCCATTTTCTATAATTAGCATTTATTTATAAAATCATGGGAGAAAGCATATTTCTATTTTTTTTCTAATTTAAAGAGTCAAGCCATGACTGGAAACATTTCTAATACTATCTTGACTATTTTGTTACATTTAATTCCCAAGGATGGCTCTTGTGATGACGCATTACATAATACTGTACGTGGAACCCAGACAAACTTCTGGATTCTTCAAGATTTCATTGTTAGAGGCTTTAAAATATTTTTTTTTTTTTAAAAACAAAACAGTACTCGCAGATATTAAAGATTGGTCCACTTGTGTTTTTTACCGTATGTGTGGCTCACACTGGCATGTCACAAGTCCTTCACAGTTGTGCCAAATTTTGGTCAATGTGTAAAATGTACTTCTCTACAGCCGGAAATATATATTTGTATGGTGGTACCTATTGGACTAGACACGAGGCCAAGCAGGTCGTGCAGCACCGCATGGTGGGTGTGAAAACTGCCGTGAAGAAAAGGTGGGTGGCGCAGGGTGAGATCCAGCAGCCCGTTGCCCACCGACCCCACCAGGTCAAGGCCGAGAGTACATAACAGGGCAGGAGTCAGCAAAAGACCAGCGCGGCGGGCAAAGGCTGTGAAAACCAGCAGACTCTGTCACGGTATACAGCAGGCGCCATCGGGCTGCAGTTGTTGCTAACTTGCTTAGCTAAAACTCTTGCGGTACTCAAAGTATGCCAAAAAGGAACCAGGGAGTGGCTGCTCTGGACGCAGCATCTCAAGCATGCGTGCTCTAAACCAGGGCACAGGGTCGGGTGAAAGATGTACCTGACTTTCAACTCGCCCCACGACAATCTGCAAGAGCTTTGCATTTTTGAATTTTTTCATCCTGTGATCCTAACCACAACTTCCTCAGACAGAAAAGTGGACCCTAACTCTGCAGGGCAAAACAACGTCTAGGCCAGTGCACTGTCCCGCCGCAGGTCTACCTTTTAAAAAGAGGCGGCTTTGCTACTTCGGTGGAGCGTGTTGTTTAGATCAGCACGGGGCTCACGGGGCCAGCGCTGACCCGCGATCCCTCGCACGCCAGAGGGCACCTTCCTGCCACAGCCACGGGCGGCCTCGCCCAGGCTGCGTGCCAAGGGCCAGAGGCCGCCAAAAGCAGCAGGGGAGAGAAGGGGAGGGCTCACCCGCTGTGAAGCAATCTCCAACGGCAGAGAACAGTTCAGACCTCCTCCCTTTCTTTACACAAATTCATGAAGGTATTTCCATCTTCATATAAATACAGTATTTAATTGCTACTTGTCTAGGAAAAGTTCATTTGATATTTCAAGGCTCTACAATAAGTGCTTTCATTTCTAAGTCCTATGAGGCTTGTCTGCCAACTAAGCAATATAAAAATGACCTTGTTTTTTTTTTTATTCACCAAATCCTAAAATACTAAAACTGAGAACAACCCTACAAAACTTCAGGGAAAACTGCATGTTGATTCGATATATATTCAGATGGCTGCAATGAGTGAACGGATTTGGCTGGCACGAGGTGAGTCAGGGCTCGTCCCAATAGCAGACCTCGCTGCAAGCCAAGGCTGATTTGTGAGTCAGACCCAACGTGACGTTTTTTTGGTCAACTTTCTTGAGGACATGGTCCCCTTTTTGGTACAGCACAGGTCTACCAGTTGCCTGGAAAGCACTCACAGATTATTTCTTGGGAAGCTGGGGGGGGGGTGGCGGGGGTGGCAGAGGTGGCGGGAGATGTACAACCAGAGAGTCGCAAAGGAGCCGAGTGAGCAAGAATCCTCTTCAAAGTGTTTGGAGATATGTTAGGGCTTCCCCACAGCGTCAGGGCAAGAAGCCAAGGAAGCCCCCCAAAATGGGCTTGTGAGCAAAGAGCCAGAGCTCACACCTTCTCCAGGACCTTAGAACTAAGGGCTTCAGTAACCAAACTGTCTCTCAGATAAACAAGACAAGATCACCAAGGAAGAGGTTCATAACATTTGTGTGGGAATTAATTTCCTCTCAGCAAATGGTATTTTTATGCCTGTTTGAAAAACAAGCAGTCTCCAATGACAAACACATTCATCATGCAAACAATCGAGAGGCCTTCCGGCCGCACCTCTGCCAAAATCTCTTCCAGCCAAGAAGCGCGATCCCGCAAAATAGCACCTCCGGAGCCCACCGGGGCTCCAGTGCCAGAGCTCAGATTCTGAAAACACAATCCCACATTCCTGAACCTACTAGTCACAACCACTCCTTTCTAAGACTATACAAGATGAGCAATTCAAGAAAAACTGTAGAAAATGCGCTTTCCACGTCCTGAGCATCCAGAGCTGCAGACTGCTCTTAAAGATTTATTACACACCTGCAAGGTCAGGAACTTGAGAAAATAGCCACATAAACATTCACCCCCGCCGCCACCCCCACCCCCCAAAAAAGCATCCTCTCCAGAAGCTTTATTTCCACAAAGCATCCATTAGGAAAGACTGTCCACAATATCATTTTTGTTTAAATCTTTATTTCTGTTCTGGAGAAAGTCTTGAGTGAGTCCAAGGCTCCCACTCCCAGTAAATCTCTGCAAAAAGCACCCCAAAAACCACAACCCCTCAAGGTCAGAATAACCCATGTTAGGCCGCCTTTCCTGTCTTTACATAATAGTACAAAACAGCCTGCAGAGAGCAGGCATAGAAAGATGCTTTCCCGGTGTACGCCCTGAGGATAAGGTACGTGAAGGCATTGCTCACGAAGCCGTCCTCTTTCCTTAGACCAGAGTCAGGCAGGGCAACCAACATGACCATATCTTAAATTCAGAGACATCCCCAAGCCTCACTTTACCTCACAGCTCCTCCTCCATCCCCCATTTTAATTACTGGCATTACCAACAGGTAACAAAGTTGAATATCATCCTCTTCTCCTGAAGATGCTATTGGGTTATAATGCTTTGAGAGTAATACTTCTCTACCACAAGCATCTAGGCTATGCAAATATGGACTTTCCATAAAAATTTGTTGATCAATGCTGACTGATCAGTTTTATTTAAAAAAAAAAACAAAACAGGATGCTCTGCCAGAGCTCTGCCACCAACAGCTTGGCAAATCAGATGGGCACAGTGGACCTCAGCTTGCAAGACCAAATGGCCTAGACAAACCTTTATATACAGACTAAATGTGGTAAAGTAGGTGAAAGCACTGTGAGAACTGCAAAGCAATTAGCAAAAAAGGCTGTTCTATTATTACAAAGTTAATAAGCAATAAAGGTTTAAAAAAAATAAGAAGGCTGGAAGAAAAAGGCATTACAATCTGACTGTACTTCCTTGGAGAAAATGAAGATTGATAATGCTAAGCAATAAAGACAAACAAGGTCAACCGTAGTCGATGGCCAAGTCTTGAGGTAGGCACATCCATAACCCCTCCCTGGAATTCTGGGCTGGAGCCAGAAACTTGGCCCCCAAGCTGGCAATAGGAAATTCTGAATGGGCTTTTCAATCTCTCAGCTCACTCACATACCACCTGAAAAGAGTAGACCTGAATTTGGAGAAAATCAAGTCCTCGGCAGTCAGAAAAAGATTAGGCACACGCATAATCCTCTGGAATCACTGGAGGAGACAGCAGACATGAGAGGGTTCAGCCAAGTCTCGAGGAGGTTCAGTAGATGACACAAGGGTCAGACAGCACAGGGGACTGACCGTGACTGTGACATGAGATCCCAGATCCCGACTCCCACTGCCGGCACTTCCCACCACTGCAATTTTCACTTTTAAGAGCTGAGGACCACCACACACATCCCCACACCCAACCTGGTCACTCCATAAGCAACAGGGAGGAGAGGCGAATATTAACTGAACACTTAGATCTATAGATGTATCTAAGAAATTATATAGAAATTATATAGACCTTAGATATCTATATATCTAAGAAATTAGATATAGATATAATTGAAGACATGTTTTTAAAAATCCACCAAAACCAAATTATCTTTGTTTTAGCCTTTCACTCCTATCTTAGGAAAAGCAAAACTCATGAAATCCGAAACAAACAATAGTAAATCTGAAATGCCCCCAAATCAAAATCTATTATTTTTTTTAATGAACTGCAATGCATCTCTAAACAAGCTTCAGTTCTCTTTCTATTCTCCAGACAACCTTAATGGGAAAAGAAGTCGAGGGTCTCAAGAGCCGGCTGAGGCTATGAAGGAAGGAGTGGGGCTGGAGGCTGCAGTCCCAGCTGAACTGTCAAGTCCACAGAGGCCAGGAGAGATGAATCGATGTCAAATCAAGGGTCTCAGCAGACGCCAGCCCAGAACAAGGGGCAGTGGGAGCAGGTCTAGAGGAGCTGTGCTGGGCTGGAGGAGGGGTGGGCAGCCATGCCAGAGAGGATGAAGATCTACCAGTGTGGCCGAGATCCATTTATCCTGCTAGAAAGGGCTAAATCCCGACAAGTAAGTGAAAATAGAGCAAGGGGGTCTCTGCCTTCAGATCAGTCACTGAACCTCTTCCTGGGCCTTATCTGCAAAACACAGGGCTGGGGGTCTCCAACATTCACCCCGTAAGCCTCAGAGACGCGAGGACCAAGAGCTCCAGCAATGAAATGGGGCCCATCCTCACGATCAGAAGACCTGAACCCCCAGCTGCCAAGGCTATTTTTAAATATGAAAATGAGTCCACTTCATTCCAGCCAGCCCAAGGCAGGCTGCTGGGCTGGTTCACAAATGGGAGAGAGAACACAGAAGTGCCTGGAAGCCCTGGCTGGAGCAGGGCTTTGCCACAGCTTCACAGAGCTCAGCAGGACCTGAGCCCTGAAGACTGGTGTCCATCCCGAGGCCCAGCCAAGAGCCCCAAGGGCCCAGGTGTGCCAACGATGCTCCCGCAAGGGCCCAGGTGTGCCAACGATGCTCCCGCAAGGGCCCAGGTGTGCTAAAGATGTTCCACATGCTTCCGTCCCTGAGGAGAAAAAGGAGAAAGACTTCGAGGGAGGAGGAGCTACTTAATTCCGTTCCTGAGGTCCTGCCCCGGAGCACACAGGTAATACGCTTGAAGCAGGCAAGAGCCCTGACAAATAGGGCTCAGAGGCCCTCACCTCCTGGACTAAATATTTCCATTTCTAAGGGCAAAGACTATAAAAGCCAACATCTTACAGTGTGGTAAAAACACCACAAAACATTGTAAGGAAAGAAGTTTCAAATGATGCGCAAGGCAGGCATATTTAAGGGGATTCGTAGGGCTGACCTGAAACCTGCAGCCCTAGGTTAATTACTAGAGTAATTTCCAAGCTCCACGGGGACAGGCGTTTGGTTTTGTACGTCCGCATCCCTAGGCCTAGAAGAGAGCTAGGCGCGCGGGGCACACAGCAAGTCCCTGTTGGATGGAGCCCTTTTCTTAAAGCTCGACTACAATTAAGGCCCAGCCTAACACTGCAACCTGTGCACAAGACGTTCAAAAGGCCTATGCTGACCTCGTTTACAACCTGGAGGGAGGGGCGGGACAAAAGACATACACACGTATAAAACAGGCCACCTGTCCTGCTGGGTGGGGCAACTGAAATCCCAAAGACTTCAACTTTCCAGATACCGGGTTAGAAAAACCGCTGTTTCAATGAGAAAGGCGCAGGGTGGGTAGTTTCAGCCTCACAATAGTTATTTACACAAAGCTTACCAACAGTTAGAACTAACAGCTGGGCTGGCATGGCAACAAACTACAACTAGTCCACAGAGCAGGCAGGGCTGGCGTGAGAAATAGCCGTAACAACATTCTTTCTAGGATTTAGTCCTGTTTCCTGCAAAATTTCCACTTCCAAGACTACGAGAAACATTTCTCAAGCTGGTAAGCTCACATCAATTCTACCTGAACATCTACTTATTCAACAACTATTTATCAACAGTGGTCCAGGAACGAGAGCAAGGGCCTCCTGGAGCTCACTGTCCGGTTCCCTGGACACAGATAATGTCACGAAGAGGTAAATAATCACAAACAGCCGTCAGCGCTCTAGAGGAAAAGCCAAGGATGGAACAGGACGATCAGGATTGGCCGGAATTCAGACTAGGCAGGGGTCAGGTGAAGCATCTCCGGTTCAGCCTGAGACCTGGAGGGTGAAAAGAATTAGCCAGGCAGAGGGGAGCAGCCATGGACAAGGCCAGGAGCCAGCAAAGAGCCTGCCCGTCGGTGAGTCTGTGGGTGAGGGGAGATGTGAAGGTAGTGGAGGGGCCAGGTCAGGCAACACCCAGGACGCTGTTAAAATAAGCTCAAGGCTGCTTTTTAAAACAACTGATTCAAGTTAAAAAGTTAGGGGATGGGAGCAGATGTAGCTCAAGTGGTTGAGTGCCTGCCTCCCATGTACAAGGTCCTGGGTTCAATCCCTGGTACCCCCTAAAAAAAAAAGTTAAGAGGGAAAAATCTATGCTGGAAATAGTATCAGATTTGTTGTTCTCATTTTAAATAAATTCCTCCTTTATCCAATGCCACCAGAACGAGACAAGCTCATAAAACCCTTATCCATTCACTTGTAGTGAATGAGTTCTTTAGAAAGCTACAAACCTCTCAATCCCTTTCGGCTACCCTAAGGGGTTCCAATTATCCTGAAATGGCCAGCCTCCACTGCCCCACCACCCACATATTTGTACTTTGTATTATTTCCTGGAGTGACACAGCCAGTGTCTTGTTTGATTACCTAATTACAAATACACTGCCCTTATTATGCTCTCATTAAATGCATCTGTTGGAAACACCTAAGCTTTTATTAATGGCTTATCAGCCCTTTAAAAATGTATCAATTTTTTACCCTTCTAATGAGAGTATTGCTGTTTCTTCCGGTTTATGCTTCTGAGTTGTAAAGATGCCAAGAAAAATCAAAGGACTCCTTGATTTATGGAAAACTCTTTTATTGTGTTTTTGGAAAACAAGGTCAAAGTATGTTAGACACGACAGTCAGCATTTGGGGAACTGCAGAGCACAAAGTCTTTCCCTGTTGGCAAAGGTGAAATCCACACCAAGGGCAACTACCTGAGCAGGGCAACAGCCAAGGTCAGGAGGAAGAGCCAAGAAACACAACACCTGTGCTGGGCTTCACCTGAATGCAACCTCAGCAGCCTCGTGACCCGCATGTAGCTCACCCCCACCCCCACCGTCTCGGGGACACTTCCAAAGGTAGTGGACAATCACTCTGTGCTGCATGAGCCCCACACTCACGGGGGGTGAGGTAAAGAGCCCCTTTACCCACTAGGATTTAACTTGCTCAAGGAAGTCCCATCCCAAATGTTGCAAAATGACCTTCCTTGGGCAACTCTTAGCACAAACTTCCTATTTAACTATGACCTCTTTGTTATCAAAAATGCATTTTCTAGTAGATAAATGGCTGCTGCTTATACCCTTCACTACTATGCAAGCTTCCTTGCGCCTTTTTTGTAAGAAGCCCTCTTGTTGCCCAATTGTCGACGGGCACCTTTGCTTTTCTTTGTTCAGACACACCAGGTGCCAAGCACAATGAAGTCCTTAATGTGAACGCTTTAATTCTCACAACCCCATAAGGTATGCCGCATTTTCTCCCCAGGCCAGTCAGGCCAGGTTCTCAACCAACAGCCGTATCCTGCCGCCACAGCCCGTAACTTCCACTCCAGCCAACACCTCCTCGGTCCTAAATATTTAGGGAACCGGTCAGCCCATGACTACTACTAATGCAATGCCCCAGAAAAGTATGTTCTTAGAGTTAATCCATTCCTGGGGGTGTGGACCCACTGTAAGCAGCATCTTTCGGTGAGGAGGACCTTAACTTTCATTAAGATGTGCCCGACCTCGGTCAGGGTGGGTCTTAATCCTCCTAGTGGAGCCCTTTATGAGAGAATGAGATTCAGACAGACAGCCTCAGAACAAGAAGCTGGAAGCAAGGAAACCCAGAAGAGGAGCGAGCCCAGCAGCCGCCACGGGCGCCTTGCCGTGTGACAGAGGCCAGGACCACCGGCAGCCCGTGCTCAGGAAGAAGGCATCGTCTTGATGATGCCTGGATTTGGACATTTTCACAGCCTCAGAACTGTAAGATTGTTAGCTAATAAGTGCCCTTTGGAAAAGCCAACACATGTCATGGCATCTGCTTTCAACAGCTTAGCAAACTAGAACAGTAGAAAACATCAGTATTTTTGCTCAAATTACAACTTTTTAAACTGCCAGCCTGTTGGGGAGAATAACTGCGAGATTATACAGAAATACACATAATAAAACCCTGGAAAATAAAATCCTTCAGAGGGGCACATCTGCTGGTAAAATTTGTTCTCTAAAGTTAAGTTTAAGTCACTCATTGTAAGTGTTTCAGAGAAATCTGGGAGAAGGGGGGGGTGGAGAGGTTGTGATGTCGTGTTCTTTCTGTCCACTGCCTCCCAAACCCTAACTTCTCTTACTCTTTGTTCTCCCAGAGCCGACTGAACTTTATCACATGTATTCCCACGGGTTAGAGACTGTATCCAAGTGAACACTGTATAACTTTACTTCCTCTCCAGGGCAGCAAAATCACTTCTATCAGCAGAGCTTTAGAAACATCTTATAACACTGAATGAATTCAGCCACACCGTGTTCCAACCAGAGGAAAAGGCTGCCGCCTTCCATTACTGCCCCAAAGCCCAGGATTTCCTTCTCCAGAGAGATCCCAGGGGTGGTAACGGTGGCCACGTCAGTGTGGGCTTTTTCCACTTGAAAAAAGGATCAAAAAGGCCAGGAGGAGGGCTCCGTTTCCCATGCAGCCCCCTTCCAGCTTTCCACGCTGGTCAGGCTGCCAGGAAACAAGGAAGCCTCGCAGAGAGGGGCAGTTCCTGTCCCATGCCTCTACTCCCACCCAATTTCTAAGAAAAAAGTGGGGTTGACCACACATCATCCCTGTGTTCACCAGCCAATGTCTACTGACCACACACTGTGTGTCAAGTGCCATGCAAGGGAAAATGCTTGCCCTCACAGCAGCCATTCTAGTAGGCGGAAAGTGTGCAATGCTCTTTGCTTCCTGGTTGCATGCCCCGAGGCATCCGGCTAAGGTAAGCGTTCTTTCATAATCAGCAACAGGTTCCCTGTCTCCAGGAAATAAAGCAAAATGTCCTGTCTTTTTATTTGGGGGTGGGGTGGTGCGGGGGAGGGTCCCCTTCTTTTCTAATCTTGTTGCCTTTAAGAATAAGAAACTTCTGTATATTTGCTGTAAGCCCAAATCAAAGACAATTAAGGCCAAAGCTACAGGTAGGGAAGAAGATAGGAGACCTGTGTGATCTTCAGTTCACTTAAGTCCAGATCGACTCTGGACTAAGAGCCAGGAAGTCTCTGGAAGTGAAGCTGGCCTCAACCTCTAGCAGGCATCATGTGCGTGGCTTTGCCTGGCTTGTCTGGACGCATCTCCCCTGCTAGATGGCGAATAACCGGAAGGCAGCAGGGCCTTACCCACCTGCCTCTCGGCAGCCTTTCCCGAAGCAGCTGCACAGAGTATTCCGCAGACTCAGTGCGCAGTGAACGAAATAAATGAAAATGTTTGCTGGGCAAACTTTGCTTTTATTCCCCATTTCAAATCTTCAGTCCTGTCCCTACTCTCTACAATGGAAGGCCATTTATAGGCCAGATTCCCTGTACAGTGCCCTCAAAGAACTGGCGGACAAACTCCCTCCGCCGGCCTCTCCACGTCTGATGTACCTGGCACGGCGCCACAAGCTCCCTTTCCAAAGGGGCCCGCGTTAAGCGCTGCCTGGGGCCCACCAAGGCGCCTCCGGCCTCCTGCACGACTCCTGCCCACCGCCACCCCCGCAGGCACACCTGGTGCTCTGCCTGCTCGTCTCCTCCCTGACACTGGTCACCCGCTAGCCCTACGCCCGCTTCGTCAAGAATTCCCAACTCCTGGCGGCCGGCTGCGGCTCAGTGAAGTCCCGCGTCCTCTAAGCCCACGGCCTGGCGCTCATCCTCCAGGTCTAAAGCCACTGAGGGTAATTCCCTTGTCCTTGGTCCTGCTGTTTCCCCACCAGACCCTACACCACAAGGAAACAAGGACTTCCCCAGAAGGAGCCGACAGCAGAAAGGAGTCTCAACAATTAGCTCAGGGACCCAAAGAGGGTCCCTGGAACTTTCCGGGCCCTCCTGGGTATAAGCAGGGATGCGATGGTAGGATCTAAAGCCCCACTGATTTCATACTCCAAATTTTGAAAATTCCACATAGATCCCCTAAATACAACTGAAAAGGGCGCAGCACATTTTTCCTTCATTGACGCTTTTAAACAGGTGTCCTAGCTAACTCAAGCTGGCCTCAAGTTTTCCAAATGCTTGATTTTTGGAGTGTATGGGATCATAATTTTTAACGGTCTGTTTTTCAGAAACTTTGTAAGTCAGAGATTTTACCTCATATCATTCCTTGGAAGAAACTGAAAGGGAACAAAAAATCGCTGACTCGCTCAATTTTGCTACTAAGAGCAGGAGTTTTGGGATTCTCGGAGCCTCGGTTTCCCCTCCAGCCACGGAGACGGTTCCCGGCCCGCCCCGACCGGCCCCCGACCGCCGGGGCCGCCAGGGCTGCGTTCCGCCGGCAGGTGGCCGCGGGTCTCCAGCCGCGACACCACCTGGAGCCTCGGGCGAGTCCAGATGGCCTAGTCGGAGCGGCCGGTGCGCAGGCCGCGGGCACCTGGCACCTGCGCGGGGAGCCGCGCTCCTACCCCGGCGGCCTGCGAGCCCCGCGGGCCCCCGCTCTCCCCGGGCCCGCTCCAGCCCACTCTCCCCCTCGACGCCCCGGCTAAGCGGGGCCTCCAGGCGCCCCCCGGCCGGGCAGCAAGGGCACCTGCCTCGCCCGCGCGTCCCGGGCGCCCCAGCCCGGACGGAGGCAGGCAGGAGACGGGCAGGAGGAAGGAGGGCCCGTGGCCCGCCACGAAGCCGCCCCCCGCGCCCCGCGCCGCTCACCCGTGAGGCGGCCGCCCCCCTCGCCGTGCCCGCGGCGCCGCTGCAGGATGAAGTAGCAGTTGCTCCTCTGGGTCACCCAGAGCTTCAGCGCGTTCTTCAGCAGCACCTCCTCGGGCTTCAGCCACATCGCGGCGGTCCCCGGGCCCCGGGTCACATCGCCCCGGCCGCCGGCCTGGCCAGACCCGTGCGGGACGCGGCGGCGGCGCGCGGGGACCGCCCTGCGCCCGGGAAAGCCGCACCCGGCCGGTGGGTCCCGCGAGCGCAGCGGGCGCAGCTCGCCCCGCGGACCCCGCGCGCACCCCGCGCTCCCCCGCGCGCGGCTCCGCCCCGCCCCGCCCCCGCGGGCTCCGCCCCCGGCCGCTCCCGCGCGCCGCGCCGCCTGGTTTCCGCGCGGCGGCCGCTCCCGCGCACAGCGCCGGAAGGGAGGGAGGAAGTCCAGTCCCCGCGGCCGGACCCCCGCCCGCCGCCCCGCCACCCCTGGGAGGAAGCGCGGGAGGGAGCGGGAGGAGGAGCGGGCCCGGGAGCGCATCGGTCCTACCCGCTGCGGGCGCCCAACTTCGGTGCTGTGAGCTCCAGGGGTGCAGATGAACCCCAGCAACCCCAGGTGCGTTTGGAGCGATGGAGCATCTAAAATAGCAGAAACATCTACAAAACAACAGGAACCCGTAGCTGGTCAAGCCACCAACAATCCCTGTCCTTTGTTGACCGCTTCGTGCACATTCCTGATGTTCTCACAAGGGACCCCACTGCGCTGCTGCCGCGGGAGCCAGCGTCGGGGCGGAGGCCACGCTGGGGCAGAGACCCTGTGGGTCCCCTACCCAGGAGCGAAACCAGTTACGTTTGTCCTGAGAAAAGCGAAAAGCCGGAAAGTACGGAGTAGGTGATAGTGGAGAGAAGCTAGGTGAAATGTGGAGGGAGGGTTTTAGGATTTTTAAATGAGCGTTTCCTCCAAGCCGGGGTAGAAGTAAACCACGCATGGCAGGTGGGCCTCCGCCATCTCCACAGGGAGGCAGTTAAAGCTGACCCTAGCGAAAGAGGAAAAGAAAGCCTCTATGACATTGTTCCCCGGGTTTTGACAAAGGGCTTTCTGGTAAAATGTGGTAATGAGAACAGAAGTGAAAAGTAGAAGTGCGATCAATCCACCCCAGGACTCCTGGGAATCGAGTGAAGCCCCTTCACCCGTTCGCAGAGGCCCCTGGCTTGACCTGGCCTGTGAGAAGTGGCGGCAAGAGGCGAGTGCCAAGGGGAACCAACAGGGACAACCCTCCAAGGCGGGCAGAGAGGCGGGAGAGGTCCCTGGCTCAGAGGCTGGAAGACCACTGGCAAATACCTGCTAGGGAAAACTGCGGAAAGCAGTCAGCTGTAACCAGGGGGATCTGGGGTCACCGAAGCACATGCGACAGTCAGAGATGACCAGTTACGATTCCTTCCAGAAATACTGGGCAGCACCTCTTCCTCTCACCCACTGCCAGGCCCTGGGATTGCAGAGGTGAAGGGGAGATGTGCCCTGTCCTAAAGGAGTCTGTCTGAAAAAACAGACTCAGAACAAGGTCATGGGCCTGGTGGTGGAGTGTACAAAGGGACAGCTCCTGGGGGAGTGGATAGAGAGAGCTTCACAAGAGAGGTGCTGTTTCACTGGGGCTTGAAAAATGAATATGTGTTTGCCACCAGGTCAGGTTGGGGAAGGCGTGTCCAGTAATTGGATCAACACGTATGGTGCTTTGGTTTAGGCACGCCTCTGGAGGAGACATCTAGGTCAAATCCCAATCCTGCTCCTGTTATGAGCTAACTGTGCGACCTTGACCTTGGGCAAGATACAGCTCTCAGTCAGCCTCGGTTTACTCATCTATAAAATTGGGATATGCAGAGTACCTCCTTTACAAGTACTAACCATTATATAATATATTTAAAGCACTTGGAAGACACAGTAAGAACTCAGTAAATGCCAGCTAGTATTACGAATGTAAAAAGCTCGCAGAGGTGAAACAATACATACACATATACACACTCACCTATATTTTAAATGTTATTGAGCTCTTACTTTCAGCCTGATTTTAAATATGACAAGGGGTATTAAACATGGAAAGGGATATGAAAGCAGTTGGGAGAGGATGGGAAGGGCTGTGCCTGACCTCTCCCTGCTGCCACTCTCCAAGCTCCTGCCTGAGCCTCCCGTTAGCCAAAAGTGAGGAAGCCTCTGGGACACAGTCTGCTGAGGCCAGCCCGCTGTGGACAAAGTTGGAGAGTGGATCTAGAGGGGCGAATGGAGAACATGCAGCAGAAGCAGTAACAACTTCTACTCTTGCTCATCCAGGCTGAGACTGTTAGACTTAAGGCAAGAAAGAAATCATAGACATAAGTCTTAGTTTTCCGGCTGCTAAAACAAATACCATGCAATGGGTGGCTTAAAAAAGGGAAATTTATTGGCTCAGGGTTTTGAGGCTAGGAGAAGTCCAAAATCAAGGCATTATCAAGGCAATGCTTTCTCCCCAAAGGCTGTGATATTCTGGGGCTGGTTGCCGGCAAGCCTCAGTTCTTGGACTTCCATCATGTGACAATGCACATGGAGGCGTCTTGTCCTATTTCTTCTGGGTTCCACTGGCCTCCAGCTTCTGCTCCTCCCTGTGGCTTTCTCTTACTATTACTGAATTTCTTCTGCTTATAAAGGACTCCAGTAATCTAAACTAGGACCCATCTTGTTTCAGTTGGCCACACTTTAGCTAAAATAACATCTCAGGAGGTCCTGTTTACAGCAGGTTCACACCCACAGGAGTGGGTTAAGGTTAAGGACATGTTGTTTTTTCTGGGGTACATAATTCAACCTACAGCATTTCTGGTTTCCCTTCACAATGCTCTTTAAATTTTAATAGAATTATCACTTGTGTTATCTGTAAGCTTCCATTAGTTGCCATCACTTACTAAATGTAGTTGTTTTCAGGTTTTCAGTGGTTTAATTTTTTAATCATTAGAGCAATATATGCTTGTTGAAATGGTTGATTACCTTTTGAAAACTACTTTGAAATTCTCCTAAGTTGGCTTGACTTTCCAGCTTTATTACTTCTCCAAATCATGGCTTTGTGTCTCCTCCTCCAAGGAGTATGAATGCTGGGAGGGCAGACATGTGCCCGCCTCTGACAGCCTGCTGGCAGAGCGAAGGTGCCTTCTATGTGGGCTCGTACATCCTTATCATAGTGCGGTTTGTCCAGTGCACTCAAGGTGCTGCTCAGAGTCCAGCCATAAATAAGCCAAGAATAAGCCAGCAAGTTATAAGAGATCAGTTAAGTCAACACACATTCCCTGAGTACCTTCAACAGACCAGTGCCGTGTGGCGTTCACAGGCACAAAGGTGACCAAGTCCTGGTTCCTGCCTTCTAGTTGCTTATGTCTTACTTGGGAGGGCAGTCTCCCCGGGAAAAAAAAACATGAATAGAGGACTGCTTTGCACTAAGCACTGGGCTTTTTATATTTCCAAAAAGTTCCTCACTTATTTCTCACAAAAAATTTAAAATGAAAATAAAATTAGTCCCATTTGACCAATGAGAAAACTCAGGCACACCAAAAGTTTAGTTAAATTTGCCCATTTCACACACCTGGTAGGCGGCAGAACCAAGATTTTTCCTGGACTTTTCTGAATTCCAAATGAAAACTTTTTCCATAAATGCACACTTGGAGTAGTTTTCCATCTTATTCCTAGAAGTGGAATGAATCACTTTTTTTTTTTTTTAACATTATTTTCAATAAAGATTACAGCAGCCCTGGATTCAAAATTCTGCTTCCCCTACTTCCTAGTTGTGTGACCTTGCACAAGTTCCTTCACCTCTTACAATTTCATTTTCTTCACTAGAATATGTGTGTCTCGCTGAGATTTTATAAGGCTTAAGTGAGGGTAGCCTATGGCACACACCTTCTGCACCCCAAGTCCAGCTTCTAAAGGAAACTGCTATAATCACTGGGGTTCACCCGATCCTAGTCTCAGGCATGCCTGTGACATCTCTCTCCTCTGCTGGTAAATTTGAAATTTTCTTCAATCATGAAAGCTGAAGGGTTACCCCAGAATTCTCCAAGCACAGTGAGCCAGGAGCAGACAAGAGTAGAGGTTACTGGACTAATTGTCCACTACTAAACCCAGAAAAGGAAGATAAAGTAATAACCTATCTTCATGTAACCACTGTTGCAAGCAGAACCTTAGTCAATTTGGTTTTGCACGATTTGGTTTACCTTTTTGGTCAGTATTGGTAGCCACCACGAGTTTGAGAAAGGTGAGGGATGTACATCTTTCCCCTATGTACTCAAGAAAGAAAATTTCCCCATTCAGCCTAGCCTTACGCCCCTACCCTAAGTGGGGGTTGTCTTAGATGCTTGGAAATGGGCAAAAAGGATTACTGGGTGTTCTTTCAATGCAGTGTGCTGGCCGTGGTATTTCATTGTCAGGGCTATTTTACAAGTCTGTAGGGACAGAGGATAAATTGTAGATTTTTGTCTGGCAGAAATGCAAGTTAACGTCTGTTCTCCAAGGGAATAGATAATCCCAAAGGTTATGGTTTATGGCCCTGTTGGACATTAACCTGTTTTGTGTCTAAGTCAGCCATCTATTAAATTTCCTATATATACCCAGTTTCTCAAGTTGTAACATCTCATCAGGCCCGACATCTGACTTGTTCCTTCAACAAGTTAATTAATGAGTCGAATAAATCTCTGACATGTTTTCATTTTATATTTGCATGAGTCATGATTTTACCTTTTTGAAAATTAGACTTTAACAAAGACCCAGATGAAATCGATAGAAACATTTTGAAAACTTCTATTCTTGCAACTTCCCTTTCAAACCCACAATTCAGAAATTGACGTTTCTTTTTTCAACCAAAGCAACTCAGTGGAAGTACCAGCTACTTAGACTCATCCAACCAAAGAAAGGCTTCTGGGGACAGCCTTCTAGACGCATGAGGTGGGTCCAGGCTTCACTGAGTTTATACAATAAGTGGGAATAAGACTATTTAAAGGCTTTGTTAAAACAGGCTCGAAGGCAGAGGTTTCTCTAAGAGCCGAGAGGAAGGTAAGAGCAAAGGGGGGAAGACAGCCAAAGCAGACAGGCCAGGCTGAGGAGGCCTGATGGGGGGTGGCGCCCGAGAGGGGGTAGGAGGGACTGGTACTCGGCCAGGCCATCATTTGATAATTAACAATATATTGCCTCATTGCATTCCTTATCTTTTCTTGTTTTTCAATTAGATTGTAAATTCTATGTTTTGATTATTTTTATTATTATGGGGAAAAAATACACACGCTTACATGGTAAAAACAGTGCAAAATGAAACACATTAAAATATGTCTCCCACCCACCCCACCCCCAGTCTCATCTCCTCAAATACACATTGTCATCAAAATTTCACATGCACCGGATGTATATGTTCTGTGAAGGCTGAGACCTCCTCGTGCAGTCTCTGCAAAGGGGTGTGGTGGCCGCTGTGGCCAGGCCTGCAGAGGTGAGCTCCCGACCTTCGACCTGCAGAACCAGCTCTGCCTTGACCTCTGCTCCCTCAGAAGGGAATGGAGGAGCAGAAGGGTACAGCTGTAGACGGGGGAGAAAATGGGAAGGATTCCAAGATCTCATCATACAGAGAGGAGGAAGAAAGGCAGGGGAAGGGAAAAAACAAACAAATTCCGTGGCCTGGGGTTTCCCAAAGTTGTTTTGTTTTGTTTTTATTCTGTTACCATATATACAACCTAACATTTCCTCTTTTTACCACATGCAGATATATAGTTCAGTGCTGTTAATTACAGTCACAATATTGTGCTACCATCACTGCCATCCACTGAGTATTTTAACCTAACGCACAAAATCATGTGTTGGCTGCCATATTTAAATTTTGAAAGTTCTTTTAATTTTTATGTCTGTTTCAGTTTCTCAGCTGCTAAAACAAATGCCATACAATGGGTTGGCTTAAAATAAATGGGAATTTATTGGCTCACAGTTTTGAGGCTAGGAGAGGCCTAGCATCACAGTTTTGATGCCTAGCATCAAGGCAATGCTTTCCACCTGAAGGCCGTGGCATTCTGGGGCTGTCCTTGGCTTTTCGGTCACATGAAGATGTCTTCTCCTTCCTCTTCCTGGTTTCGCTGACCTCCAGCTTCTTCCTTTGGCCTTTTTCCTCTTAGAGCCTCCAGTAATAGGAGTAAGGACCAAACTCATTCAGTTAGGCCACACCTTAACTTAAAAAATAACGTCTTCAAAAGGTCCTGTTTGCTGTGGGTTCCCACCCCCAGGAGTGGGGTAAGAGTAAGACCATGTGTTTCTGGGGTACACAATTCAACCTACCACAGTCTGCTCAAACATCTCTTTGTGTTGATTTAAATAACAGCTTTACTGAGATACAGTTCACATGCCATAGCATTCACCCTTTCAGTGTCTTTTAGTATCATCACAAGGTCGTGCAAGCCATCACTATTCTCTAATTCCAGAACATTTTCATCAAATACTCTAAAAGAAACCCCGTACCTATCAGCAGTCACTCTCGTTCCCCCTTCTGCCTAACCCCTGGGAGCCACCAATCTACTTGCTGTCACTATAGATTTGCCTATCCTGGACATTTCATATAAATGGAATCATATAATCCGTAGCAGGCTTCTTTCACTTTGCCTGTTTTCAGGATTCATCCATGTTGTAGCATGTATCAGTACTTCATTCCTTTTTGTGGTCAAATAGTACTCCATTGTATAGATCTTCCACATTTTGTTTATCTATTCATCAGTTGCTGGACACTTGGTTTGTCCCACTTTTGGCTACTATGAATAATGCTGCTATGAACATTTCTGTACAAATTTTTGTGAAAACGTATGTTTTCATTTCTTTTGGGTATATCTTAGGAGTGGGATTTCTGGGTCATATGGTAACTCTATGTCTAACTTTAGGAGGTACCACCAAACTGTTTTCCAAATCAGGTGTGCTATTTTACATAGCATCACAGGAGGCTTCCAATTCCTCCACATCCTTGCCAACCTTTGTTAATGTCGCTTTTATTACAGCCATCCTAATTGGGGTGAAGGAGTGTCATAATGGGTTTTTTTGTTGTTTTTTTTAAATCCATCTTAACCCCCCTTCCCCACCCCCCACTGTTTTTGCTGTTTTGTGTCCATTCATTGGGCAATTCTCTGTGTCTGTTTCCTGCCCTCTCCTCTCATCCTTCTCCTGTTTTCACCGGGATTCCATCCTGGGAACCTCCGATGTGGGAGAGAGG
>JAQZBX010022651.1:16831-26831 GCA_029593785.1 Cabassous unicinctus | reverse complement strand
TTGACATATTACTTTATAATTTTTAAAAGAATATACTTTAAGTATTAAAAAGGGAGAGAATGTGAGCAGATAAAGGACACATTTTTCTCATTGCTCATTGTATATCAGAATTCAGATATTCTGTTTTTATTAATTGGAACTTTTACATAACTGGAACAGTTAAAAAAATTTTTTCTCAACAATAATAATGATACACTTGTAGGAAGTCTAATGTGTTGAATTTTCACACACTTTTTTAACAAGCCCATGAGTAGGGAGAAAATAAAAAAAAGTAAAACAGGTTGTACCTTGCTGGAGGCAACAGAGTGAAACTGCGCCTCCCAACTCCTTGTGCTGCACTCTTGCTAAAATAAACATGTTGTATATGGTAAGGTTAAATACAGATGCTATAATTTGGTGGCAAATGGTAAGGAGTATGACTAAAGATTCTACTGTGGCAAAGGCATTCTCCACCTTAACTTCTAATGCTTTGATTGGTGAAATAGAAAGCAACCCTGTTATCTCTGCTGCTAATTCTCTCTCCACAGTTACAGAAGTTAGATCCTGAGAAATCCCGTGAAATCACCAGGTGCCTTGTAGCTTTCTAAAGCCAATTCCCAGTAATGAAGAAGAACCTACAGTGTCCTGACTACAGCACAAAAAATATAAGAATACAGTATTAAGTTGCTCTGGTAGTTTCAATATAGTCTGGCTTTCAGACACTTAAATAGCAGGAAGTGGGGGTTACTTTAATGAACTTAGAATACTTTCCATTTTATTTTAAACAGCTTTAATAAGCACAGGTACATAAAAGTCAGAAAATAAATTTTATCTAGATCAAAAATAAATCTGAGACTATTAGTAACATCATGAAAATTGCACGGCATCTGGTTGGTGTTTTTTGGTTTTGTTTTCTTTTTTTTTAAGCTAGCTGGCCATGATTTTCTCAGGAGACAACTGTTTCTTAATGCAATGGACAGATCATTCTGTGGAAGGTGGGGTGGGGGAAGTAGGGGGGAGCAAGGGTGATGGCAGAGAAGGGGCTCAAGTTCATGTTGCTTGTATGACTGGGTGATATTTATTAATCATTTGTTGCCAATCCAATATTTAATAAACTTGTAACTGATCAAAACATTTCCCAGAAGAGGATCACAGACAATGGCACAGTTTCTGACTAGAATGTGAGCCAGCCTCTAGCTGCAAAACCTGTAAACTACCTAAGAAATCATGACAGTAACACGACATTAACATTTAAACCACATTAAAAAACCTTTTTTTTTTTTCCCCAATTTGTTTCCTCTGACAGAATACAAGACAAACACTCAGGTTACCTGAGTTTTAAAAGGATGTTTCTTTTGCCCCACTTGAACAACCAATAAAGACATATGTCCAATTGGCAAGTGAAAAGTGGGTAAAAAAAATGCCATTTAATTTACACACATTCACAGGACACACTTGTTTGTTATAACAGAGAAAGATTTATGGAACTGGTATTCCAGAAAAGAGAAAAACTTATGCTATTTTATCTTATGATTACGGTTTGAAGAGTGTGTTTTTATATGCACATTTACCCCAAACCTCAAATATATACTGGCTTAGGTAAGAAAAAGAAATTAAAATGCTGAGAGGAGAGGGGTCTATTATACTGATATAAGCAAATATATCTATCAGTATTTAATAAAATATAGAGTAAATGGGTAACATCAGTGAATCCTGAGAAAACTATGTCTACATTCTCAAACTCATTTGGACAAAAGTCAACATTTTGTCAGAACACAGTGGGGAAATATAAAAATATAACTGAGATATTTTAAAAATGCAACAGACCAAAGACAAATGAGTTTAGAATGGGGTTCATACCCTCTGTTTGCATTTTCCAGTTCATGTTTATCCAGACATGAGGGCCATACCCAAATCCTCAAAAGTATGAGAGTAATACATTAACTGAGTGTATGCTTGTATTAAATAAAATCATTTTTCTGTGCACTGAAATACAGCAGTTTGATTTGCAAGTTCTATGCAAAATAGCCTAAAACAGAGAGGAAAAGGCTTGTTTACAAGTACCTGATATTGATGAGTATGTAACAGCAACGAGCCTGCCTACATTTCTGGCAAGCAGCAACTATATTCTTACAAACCACCGGTGGGCTGAACAAGCTATTAATAACAGTTGCTTTTCAACACTTAAAATGGTCAGACTATGTTGCTTGACCACAAGGACAAGTAGGTCATCACTCTCAAATGTTATACAATATAAGAAACATAAATGAGACCTCTGTGGGGAGAAAAACCCACAGGTATGGCTCCAGAGTTCTTTTGTTATTCAACTATTAATAGAAAGCAAATCCCATTTAAAGCTGTAAACACATGTAATCATTTTCAGTAAAAGATTTATTATCACTTATTTAATTTTCCACCTCAGGCTAAATAAGATATTAGTCCTAAGGTCTAAATGCAGCCCTGAAAAAATACCACTTATCATTTAAAACCAAAGTAAATGGGAAAAAAAATTGTAAATTTTGCAGAATAAGAGGATGAGTTTTTTTTAACCCTATATAAACCTGTGAAGTGCGCCCCCTCTCTGGATTTATAAATGCCCAACCATTCATATTGCAAAATCATACTCAATGAGAACAGGAAGGAAACATCTTGTTTCTATTCCAGATTTTTCATTAGATTCTGAAGTCCTTGTTCATCTGGCATATCTCTTCTAACTCAATGCTTTTTTTTTTTTAGGAGGTAATGGGGATTGAACCTAGTACCTCGCACATTGGAAGCAGGCACTCAAGCACTGTGCTACATCCGCTCCCGAATGAGAGTTGGTTTTTTCATTTGTTTGTTTGTTTTGTTTTTAGGAGGTGTTAGGAATCAAACCCGGGACCTCATCCGTGGGAAGCAGGCACTCAACCACTTGAGCTACATCTGCTCCCCAGCTCGATGCCTTTCAATGCATTTTCCTTCCTGGTGATGCTTGGACCAGCAGTATTAGCATCATGTGGGCGCTTGTTGAAATGCAGAATCTCAAGTCCCACCCCAAATCCAGAGTATAAGAATTTGCATTTGAACAAGATCTCCAGATGAGTCATAGGGACATTAAAGGTAGTGAAGCACTGACCTTAGATCACCATGTCCCCACCCCAACCCACCTCCATTTATTTAAATCTTAAGAGAAGAGAACAAGGAAAGCTTTAGAAACATCATAATGATCAAAATCATTCACTTCATTCCCTGCCACAAGGGGCAGAGCACAGCAGTTCTTTCAATCTTAAAACAACCCACAAAACTATTGTGACCTTAAAAAATGGCAATATCACATAGTTCAACCTAATATTTTCTGATTTCAATCCCTCTCTCGAGAAGAAAGGATAGCATTGTTTTTATAGTTTGCTTATTATACAATAACAACTATATTATAACCAGACATTAAGGTTCTATCTACTGTACTTTTTCATAATTGTAAAAATAAAAATGTTAATGTCATCAATCCTACCTGATAGTATAGAACGACCTTATCTTTCAGAGGTCAAGTCATGCTTTGAATAAACAAGGATTCTCAATTTATAGGAATACCAATGTACTAAATGCATTACAATACCTAACTATTAAAAACCCTCTAAAAAGTAAACAATTAAATCCTCAATAAGGGCTACTAGTCATTACATTTTAAAACATAAAATTTGGCAAGCAAACATGGAGTCAGTTCCTTTTGGATATAACAAAGAACTTCAGTTTTAATTTTCTGTATCTTTAGAGCATTGCTAATTAAAAAAAGTCAGGAACAATATCACCACCTAATAACCACCCACCTTAACTCTTTCAACCATTCTGTTGACACACACAGGACTGGGGGTCATATCAGAATGCCCTTAATTGGCATACGATTCTTTATCAAATTTAAAAATATATTATTTCCTTATGTTCATTATGAAATCTAATCAAGCATGTCATTTATAAGCAGTTTTTCCACTCATTTTCTCTGAGACCAAATATGATCTGGGCACTGAACTCTTTGAGATATTTTGTGATTAGGCTTTCTGATGTCACAAATGTGAAGGACAAAGAAATAATTCAGTCAAGGTTTCTACCCTCCAAAAGCTCACAATACTGACTTTTTAAATCTAGGCATTGCTATTCTCTAGTTAACAAACTGCGGCACATACATACCACGGAACACTCAGCAACTGAAAGGAATGAAGTTTTGATATACACAGGAACTTGAATAAATATCAAAGGCACTATGTTGAATAAACAAAACCAGTCTCTAAAGGTTATATAGGTATGATTCCATTTATATAACATTTTAGAAATGGAAGACATATTAGTGGTCATAAAGGGTTAGGGACCAGGGGATGGCAGGGGATGTTCAAAGGGAGTTGGGTATAGTTATGAAAGGGAGGATATATGAAGGATCCTTGTAGTGATGAAACTGTTCAGTGTCCTGACTGTGGTGGTGAATACACAAATGTAAAGATGTGATAAACTTGAATTGAACTAAGTACATACACATACACATACAAATGAATACAAGTAAAACTGTGGAAATATGAATTACGATGGATGGATTATATCAATGTCAATATCCTGGTTATGATACTGTACTGTAGTTTTGCAAAATGTTACCCTGGGGAAAACTGGGTAAAGGGTACATGGTATCTTTCTGTATTACTTGTTACAAGTACACATGAATCTACAATTATCTCAATAAAAAATTTCAGTTGAAACATATCTACTGCTATTCTCTGGCTCCAACTCTTTTCCTTAATTTCACTCAATTTTTACATTAATTATGAAGAATAATTCCTCAAGAAACAATATTACAAAAAAAGATTAGATAATGACTATATGCAGCATCATACAGCCCTGTATTTGTCTATTTCTACATTTTAAAGTTCTTTTTTTATTATTATTACTAATATGACTATATCAAGAGAATAGTCCTAAAAAAATATCTATCCTGGGAGAAGTGGGGGAGGACCTGTATTTTTTTTTGTCCCTACTTTATATTTACAATTCCAGCCATATAATCTGAACACATAACTTCATCTACAAGATAGCAATTTTGTATATTCAAAGCACCATTTAGACAAAATGAGACATTGTACGTGAAATCTATTAAAAATGGAGAAATTCTTATTGTTATTCATTTTTTTATCAAAATTTCTTTCAAATCTATTCTTCATAAGCACCTTGTTGACAGACTGGGGAGAGAGGTCAAGCAGAGCATTCTAGCATCTGCAGAGAGGAACTTTCCAGTATGGAGAACAATGGCAGCTGCCCAAATCCAAATCTCCCTACACAATCCTCCCAAACACTTTAATATCAGAAGGAGCACAAACAACACAACACTTGACCTACACATGCAGCATTACTAGAAGATGGAGAACACCATAAATATCAATTTACAGTTAAATAAAGAAATAAACACCAAACTGGAAAAGAGGTCCTCCAGTGGTGTAAACCTGTGGATGCAGAGAGCAGGGGAGGGGAGGCTTAAGAGACAGAAGAAAAGCATGGGCGGGAAAGGAGTTCATATATAAACACAGACAAAAATTACACCAGAAAGAGAAAGTACAACACTAAACTACCAAAATACTGAACATATGTATAGGATTTGGTGTTACCACAGAAACAGGAAGAAGAAAGGGGTTTGAAAATGAGTGGGGACCAGAAGAGGCAGCTTCGGGAAGCATTACTTCTGGAAGAAAATCAGATAAACAGAAAACAAGACAATGAAGAAAAAGAAGCAAGTAAGAAGAAACTGAAACAGCTAAAGAGAAAAAAAACATGTCAACACCTCTTTCAGCAGCTCCCCCCACCCCCACATTTATCCACCAGAGAAACTGCACTTCACTATACTGCAGAAGAGCATGTGCTTGAACTAGGAACTCTGTCCACAAAATAGCTAGGATTAAAAATATATAAACTTTAAAAACCTCCGTGCAAAGCTACTATAAGAGGAAAACAGAAAATGAAAATCAAAACACTTTAGTAGATGAAAACAACTACAAAGCACAAGAATAGTTTGGACAAATAAAAAGAAAACTCAGATTCATGAATATAAAAACTATAAAACAGAAAACAAAGGAAAAAAGTTCAAACTGAAGAATTACAAGGTAAATATGATGAATAGATTTGAATGAAAATTTGATTAAAAAATGAATAGCAACAGGAAAAAACTGAGAGAATAAAAATGAGATAAAGTAGTAAAAAGGGTCAGAGAGAAAGGAAATGAAATAGAAGATAAACAAAGAAAGTACTTTATATATATAGTTATCTATTCAAACCTATAGATATAAACATAAATAATTGGAGTCCTGAAGAAGAAAACAAAACAATGAAGCAGAACAAATATTTAATACTATAATCTAAGAAATTATTTCTGAAAATGAGAAAACTTAATTCTATATATGAAGAGTCACTTTGTACCTGAAAAAATTAACCAAATACAATCCACTCTGAGAATTACTCTAGTAAATCTAGACTTTAATGAAAATGAAAAAATCCTCAATGCCTTAAGGCAAAAAGACCAAATTATCTATAAGGGTAAGAGAACACGGCTAGTACCAGAGATTACATGACCTGGTCTTGATTTCTAAATACCATTTCCCTCAAAAAAGAAACAGGGTAATGTGAAGAAATGTCTGATTCCAGGGGTGGGACAGGAAGGATACAGATGAACCTTTAACAACTTGTTGTGCCAGCAAGTAAGGAAATGCTTAAAAAAAAAAAAATGGAGGCATGTCAAAAGGTCCAAGAAGCCAACTTGAAAGAATGCTCACTGGCCAAACCTGGACAATTTGAGCATCAAAATAAATAAGAAGAGTAAGTGATAATAACCCACTCATCAAAATAGGAATCCACGAGTTCTTGCTCATAATAAATAGATAAAGAAAATTAAAAAGAAGGCTGGCTCTTTCTTACAGTAGAACGTTGACTGCTAAATATGACAAGAGAAACAGAGCTGGAAAAAATCTCCATTTTGCAACCATCAGGCAAGGATCACCAATAGATAATGGAGTAATGACCTTCAAGGCTATATCTAGAACTTTAAACATGCATGGACTTTATAGTTGGTAGAAACGTTTCTGAAAATAAAATAAAATAGTATTGGGAAAAAATCTGGAAAGCAGCCACCCCAATCAAAATGGCACAGTGAGACATTTCAGGGCTCCATCCCCTCACAGAAGCTTTGAACAAATAGCAAAAACTGGCAGAAACCTCTTTCTCAAAGCTCCAGGAAACAGTTAAATGGTGGCAGCAACAGGGTGAGAACCGAATCAAGAAAAAGCTGCTTAAAAGCAGAAGGATCTTGTGGAGTAGGTGTAGCTCAGCGGCTGAGCGCCTGCTTTGCATGCAGTAGGTTACAGATTCAATCCCTGATACTGCCTTTTAAAAAATGGCAATAGGATCTCATGGCACCATGGTTGGCCCTGCCACCAGCCCTTCACCGGCACCGGCTCAGTATTGATTGGACTATGCTTGAAGTATAGATCCCTGTTTCCAGTTCCAGAGGGAGCAAGGCAATACTCATGCACATACTGACAGAAAGTATATCTGCCCCAGTCTGTCTGGTGGTGGCCTGAGGGAGTTGCCATTCCAAAACTTGGCCTGCATGTGGAAGGCAGTTAGTTCATTGAATGTTCCTACAAACCACTGTAAGAGAGCAGTCAATTAGCTGCCTGGGGCAGTTCCTCAGAAAGGTAAACAAAGAATTACCATATGAGCTGGCTATCCCACTTCTAGTTATATAACCAATGCAAAGCAGGGACTCAGTTATTTGCACACAAATATTTGTAGTGGCATTATTCACAATTGCCAAAAGACGGAAGCAATCCACGTGTCCATCAATCAATTAATAAATAAAATGTGGTACAGACAATGGAATATTATTCAGTTGTAAAAAGGAATGAAGTTCTAATAAATGCAACAACATTGATGAATGCTGAAAACATCATGTTGAATGAAATAAGCCAGATACAAAAGGACAAATACTGTATGATCTCACTGATATGAAATAATTAGAATAAACAAATTCATAGTCAGAATCTAGAATATAGGTTGCCAGGGGATGGGATGGGAGTAGGGAAATAGGAATTAATGATTAAAATGTACAGAGCTTTTATTTGGGTTAATCAAACAATTTTGGTAATGGATAGTGGTGATGATAGCACAACACTGTGAAAGTAATTGACAGCATTGAATTGTATATTTGTTTGTGGTCAAAAGGGGAAACTTTTTAGGTTGTATATATGTTACTAGAATAAATATTTATATATATATATAGACTGTACAACACAGTGACCCCTAGTGTAAATGATGGGCATTTACACTAGTATAGCACAATTATAAAAATGTTCTTTCATGAATTATAACAAATGTATCACACCAATAAAAGGTATTAATAATAGGGTGGTATATGGGAATCCTGTATTTTATGGATGCTTTTTCTGTAAACACACAACTTCTCCAATGAACGAATGAATGAATATTAACATACAATTAATTATTCTTGACTCTAATAAGTGGCTAAGCTTCATCAAAGGTTTTAAAAGTTAAAATATTTTTAGCAGGAGAACTCTTTCTTCAGATGAAACCTTCTACGAAAGTTCTGCAAAATAACTAAAAGAGGAGCTACTCTAGTTATAGTGGGAAGTCTAAGTCTGGAGCAACACCCGCTCTGAGGAACTTCCTTGGTAGCCCCAGGCATACCAATCTTTTTTTCTCTAAAGGATCCCAACTTTATTTCTTTTCTCTTTTTTTTAGTCTCCTATTTTTACTTTGCATAAAATATATTTTTCTCTGCTTCCTTTTCCTTGCTATTCTATCTTTCAAATATTCCCTTTGCTCTACTATGTAAGATTATAAGCATAAATGTGTGAAATAGTCACTGAAAATGAGATATTATAAATTGTAAAAAATATGAAATTTGCAGCAAAAAAATCAAACCCATTATTATTTACTGAGGAACATGAGCAAAGAAATATAAAATATTTTTAATAAGAATTTAAAAGAGAAATATAAATGACAGCTTGTTTTGACACTATGCTAGCTGTTCTTCCTTAGTATATGCCCCCGATTAGTAGTGGAATGTGCTGTCTTGGTTAACATTTTTATTCTGATGGCCATGTGGTTTAAATATATGTGTGTAAACCACTGGGAAGTGATACACCATTAAGGGTTCAGGAGATTCTTTTAAATAATGAGGATAACAATGTTATCTCCTTACTTCTAATCCTGACAAATATGTAGTTTAACTTTTCTAACTAGGCTATTATATCCTGATTTTTAATAATTGATCTGTGAGGTTTTTTGGATCATTTTTAAACATCTAGGTTTCCTCAGTTTCCTTTTCCTATTAAAAGAAAAACCTTAAATCCTTTCCAAATCAAAACTATTATAAGTCTAAATGAAGATGCTTCTTGCTTTGGTTTGCTTTTGTAGAAGCAGAAAAAAGCACATAAATAGTTAACAAAGCTACAGTATGATATATGAAGGAAGCCTTGCATTAAAAAAGTACTTAGATTATATTTACAAAAGAATCTCTACCATTAATTATTCAACATTTGGATTTGACCAGAAACCAGAGCATGACTTTATAATGCTCTGTTTAAATGAACTACTTAATGTTATAATGAACAGTCAGCATGGTGAGCTCAATGCATTTCAGACCTGTTACAATACTCTGGTCCTTTCAATTTTTTAATCAGTGGACTAAATTTAATGTTAAATCAGTTTAAAGTTTACTTGTGCTTTAAAAATGTTTACTTAAATAAAAATTTTGTATCTCAATTATTTTATATTCTAAAATTGAATGGACTATAAATCAATGCATTATTCATAAAGCAAAGACATCAGGAAAAACAAAGCTGTGCACTTCTTTCAAAGCCGTTAAATTGCTAAACGTATCATATTTATGCATGCAATATTTGATTGTGTTTTTCTTAGAACACAAGCTTGTTTTTGTCAGATCAAGATATGCCAAAAATTCCACACCAAACAATTTTGTTTATAATTAAAGCAA
>JAQZBX010022651.1:0-16731 GCA_029593785.1 Cabassous unicinctus | reverse complement strand
GAGAAAATTAGAACTTACCAGATGTTCTAATCCAGCTTTGATGCTTCCAGATTCCCTAAAATAGAAGAATAAAAATTCTAAATAGATGCCAAATCCCTGTTTGCTATAATTTATATTTACCTCAAAAATATTTTATAAACCCTTTTAATTATTTAATGTAACCTTACTAACGTTTGTAACAATATTGTTTTTAATGAAAAAACAATTTGCATCAAAAGGAAACAAATTATATATAACAGTATTAAAACTGAAACTGGTAGTCCATTAACAGAATGAATGTTTCAGATTTTTCAAAGTGAAAGGAAGAAAAGGGAGTCAAATACAGTATTTTACTGTTCACACTATATCTCTTTATTTCACATTACCTTTATTAGAGAATATGTTTTTCCCAACATTATAATAATGTTCAAACATACAAAAAAGTCGAAAAAAATATGGTGAGCACTCATCTATCTACCACCTAGATTCTACAACTGACATTTTATGATATTTGCTTCATCGGATATCTTTCCCTCTAGCATCCATTAATGACTGCAGTTTTATATAAAGGCTATATACAAAGAATGTTCGTGAGTACATAGCTAGATATCTAAATCTTAACAAAATTTTTGTGACATTAATGCACCCTACAAATCAGGATCTAAGACTGTTGAATATTAAAAAACAAACTATCACCAAGAAAACAAACATCAAATATCATATTTTAGGTATTTAACATATTGCTTTTCACTGTGAACAAGACTGTTGATAGAAATAAAAATACAAGTATTTGTGCAAGTAGCAAAGATAATTTAAATGTACCTTTAGTTACATGGGGGAAAGAGTTGAATTTGTTCTCTAATTTCGGTCTATACTAATTTATTAGTGACAAAGATACTAACGTTTTTCACTGTTTGACTAAACAGTATTTTAGTTTCATCATAAATACCAAGTCTTATCTTTTTTAACAGGAAATTATAATTCTACCACATTGCAGAAACCTTCCAATAACCAACATTACTGCATTCATGAAGTTTAATCTTCTTCCTACCAATCTTTCTCTAAAGGTTCCAACTTTATTTCCTGTTTCTTTTAGTTTCTTATTTTTCCTTTGCATAAATTTTTTTCTCTCTGCTTCCTTTTTCTTGCTATACTATTGTTCCAAATATTTCCTTTGCTTTGCTGCTTGAACACTATATTCATGACTTCCAAACTTTGCTCTCACTACCTAGGTCAAGCACACTGGGACTAAATCCCCACTTCTACTGATTAGCACTCATCTTTAGCCATTCTATTCTCTACTTTCTGTTTCCGGCAATGTTTGCAATATCATATATTCAATAGTTAAAAATTTAAGGTTTTCTGAAACTCATTCTCTAGATGGAGTCCTAATGACAAATGTCAGGAATAAATTACAAGGTCTGAGAGACGGCTAACATGTACACAAATGATTACTTTCAAATTTTTTATTATTACAAAAATGAATGCATTTATTGAAGCTGGAAGTAAAGTGGATCTTAAGTTCTCACAAGAATGCATTCATATAGTTATTTGTGTAATTTCAAATTTAAACAAAAATGAATAATGCATAGATTGAGACATTTGAACAGTATAAATAAATACATGCAATAAAAGTAAGTCTTCCTTTCTGGCACCAGCAAGTTATGCCACGGGCCAGATCCCACTGCTGAAGTTTTTGGTAGTGGATGGTGGCGATGGTAGTACAACATTGTGAACGTAATTAAAAGCCCTAAATTATATATTTTGAATGTGGTTAAAAGGGGATATTTTAGGTTGTATATATGTTACAAGAATAAAAACGTTTTAAAAATCCATAAAACTGTATAACACAGTGAACCTTAAGTTAAACCATGAACTATATAATACAATTATAGAAATGCAACTTCAATTGCATCAAATATCAATGAAAGGTGTTAATAATAGAGTGGTATATGGGAATCCTGTATTTTATGCATGATTGTTCTGTAAATCCACAAATTCTCTAATTAAAAACCTCACTTATTTACAAACATAAAATTAAATAAAAACATAATATAAAACATTTAAAAGGTTGGTTTTCCTTATCACTGACTCCTGGTTCTCCATCACTGATACTAGCAGTTTGTTTATCCTTCTAAAGATAGTCTATACCTGTGCATGTGTGTCTTTCCCACCGTCTGTTTTGCTCATTTTTTTAATCCAAACACAAGCATACTATACACATTGTTCTGTATCTTTACTAACAGTCTATCTGAGAGTTTATGCTACATAACATATATTGGCTTAATTCCCCCCCCAGAGCTACACTGTCATATAATGGCTCTTATTAAAACAATATTGTAACATAAATGAACAAAAATGCTCAGATTCAAAGTAAAAGTCCATAATCCATTATCTGAAACCACTAGGGCTAGACATGCTTCATCAAAATATTTCAGATTTTAGAATGGTAACTAGGTACACATACTATATGTGACATAATATTGCCAGCCGGGTTGGAAGCAGCCTCTCATCATCAGATGCATTAATAATTCTGAAAGGAATATATGAATGGCCATACAAAGTAGGATAAACAAAGACTATAAATAGCTTCATGTCATTTCAGGATAGGTTCTACCAGCAACTGAGTTTGCCACAAACTTAGGGAAAACCTCCCAGTTTTCTGAGCTATTTTCATTTTGGAATGAAGAATAAGAAACTGTTCTTTAAAGACAAAAACAAAAACAAAAACAAACAGAGGTGATTGTTTTCCTATGTTTCCAGGTGATTCCTTAAATTAAATGATGTTTAGAAAATACGTTTTGAATGGTATGCCTGAAAGAAAACTAGACATCATCCTTCACATACTCCATTTCCCTCACTACCAAATGTAACCAAATGTATAATAAACAATAGTCTTGGCTATCTAACATCCTCAATTATCACTTTGATCTAGCCATTTCTTGCTATCTTCACAGCTACTACCTTTTTTCAAGCCATCATTTTTTCTAACCAGATTACTGCAACAGTCTCTTAATAGGTCTCAATGGCTACTGCCTTGCTCCATGTCAATCGATCCTACAAAATACAACAAGATCTTCCCTAAAATGTAAACTTGATATCAATTCCTTCTTAAAATTTACAATAACCTACCATACTCCAATCTCCCTATTCTTTCTGCTATCTTCCCCAAACTACTATCACATGGAAAGTGACAGCAACAGCCATGCCAAACTACTACTCTGGCTTTGTTCACCTTTGAACGATTTGCTCTCTCTACCAAAATGCTCCTTTCTCCCAGCCTCTTCTAAAACGCTTCACTTAGCTAACAAAAACCTATCCTTCAGGACTCAACCTAATAAACCTTATCTCCATTAGAGCAACTTTCTATGAACTACCTCTCCCTTCCCACAAACGAAGTAAGAATTCTTCCCATATGTTCCCATACCATTCTGGGCATGCCTCTATCACAGAATGTATTGCATTTTATTATGAATACCTACTTACTTTCCCACTGACACTACTAAAATGAAAACTCCTTGAAAGCATGGATCGCATCTTTTTTATTTTTCCATCCCAGCACCCAACATCATGCCCCCAAAAGAGTATGTATTCAGTTAACTATGGTGTGGCTTCTGGTGGTCATGAATTAAAACTTGGATGGACAGTCAGTAGCAACCAGCTCAGGTCTCTGAGTGGTCTTACTAAGCTCCACCCTATCTCCATACAACACAATGATCAAGGCAATTGCAAGGACTGGTTGCCTGGGATAGCTGTGTGTGTGTATGCAGGTAGTTGTTTTGCTTTTTTTTTGGTATTGTTTTTGAGGGAGTAGGAGGGCACAAAGGGAAAAGTGGTTGAGATCAGACTAAAGGTTTTCAACTTCTCCAGAATTAATCTGGAGGAACACAAGCCAGAGGCTAAACTTTTACCCTTCCCCTCAGATTGACATTAGGGCTAAGGCAGCTGAATGATGCAAGGAAATAAAAGATGAGCTACAAGCAAAAATTTTAAATCTCTGATGTATGAAGGCACAGGAATAGAAGAACAATAAATAGAGCAACCTCATCCAGAGGAAACAGAATATATTGTATACAAATGTAATTTAAACACAGTAACATCTTCAAAGATAAAGGAAGATTTTTAGAAACATGAATATGAACACATATTTATGAAAAAGAATCAATATGAGATATGTAGATATTAAAAGTACAATAGGTTGAAATAAAGAACACAGAGGATGGGTTGAAAAACAATGGATATAGACAGGAAATGAATTAGTGAGCTAGAACACTGGGTAGAAAAGCTCTCCCGGAATGCATAGGGGAGGGATGAAAAGATAGAACAAACAAGAAAAATTAAGACCAGGAATAGAAGTGTTAGCATCTAATATAGTGGGAATCCTAAAAAGAGAGAAAAGATAAGGTAGAAGAGAAGAAATATTTGAAGATACAATGACAAAAATTCCCGGATATAAAAACAGTAAAATCTCAGATTGAAAGGGCACATAGAGTAATGAACAGGTTAAGGAAAAATCCCCATGAAAACACAGTATAAGGACATTTAAGACTATCACAGATTAAGAGAAAAGTCTAAAAGCTTCCAGAAATAAAAATCAGACCCTTCCATAAAAGAAAAATACAATCACATCAGACTTCTCAATAGTAACACTGGATATAAGAAGACAATAGAGCAATAACTTCCACGAAAAAGTGTTAAAGGAACTATGAACCTAGAACTTACATACAGCTAATATTATTTAAATAGAAGGAATATTTACAAATTCACAGCATACAAGGTCTCAGAAAATTCACCATACAAAGACATTGTTTAAAGGAATCTTGAGGAATGTAATGCAGTGAGAAGAGAAATAAATTCAGAAAGAAGCAACAAGATAAGGCAAGTAAGGGTTGAAAGAAGCAACAAGATAAGGCAAGTAAGGGTTGCTTTAGAAATATTTAAAACTAAGCAATCAGTGGCTAAAAAGAAAACTAAAGAAAGCTCATCCATAACCATCTGAAACTAAAAGGCCAGAGAATACTAACATTGCCAGGGTTATGTGAGGAGAGACAGGAAGAAGCAAAGCAGGCAAAATCTAGGGGAGAGAGATCAGAGCAGTGATAGCATACTTAGGGACTTATTTTGTTTTGTTCAGGGATTAAGAAATATATATTTATGAGTTTTAGACATTGATCGGGATGCGGGGAGAGGGAATATATAAGTATTTTATGTCACAAATGTGTTTTTTAAAATTTGTATTTATCAAACCAGCAGAGGATTCTATCCAGCCAAAAGAGCAAAGAAGAAGAAAGGCAGGGGCAGGGGTCAGTGGCTGTGACATTTATAAGTCCTTCCTCAATGGAAATTACATTAATGTAAATGTGATAAAGTCACTAATCAAAAGATTTTCAGTTTGGGTAAGTAACAAAATCCAACAAGGTGTTTTTTACGAGTGACACATAAAACAAAAGGATTCAGAAAGATTTCAAATAAACTGATGGAAAAAGATATAACCAGACAAATATAAACCAAAAGAAAGCTGGGGTGACACTTTCAATATGACAAAATATATTTAAGCCCCTCTTCCACTACAAAATAAACAAAAGGAAAAGGAGGGCATTCTATTGTAGTAAAAGATACAATAGATACAGAAGTTGTCATTTGTATCAGGAAGGTTTGCATACAGGTAAAGCTTAATATGAATCATAGATTGGGACACAAAAGTTTGAGCAAGTTCTCCATGAAAATCAGTTTTCTTTAGTGTTACTTTGGACAGAAAGACAAGGAAGAATGGATATCTCAAAACAACACAGTTAAAGCATCATGAATACATAAATATTATACAAGACAGCATGATATATAAAGCTGCTTCTAAAAGCTAGAATGCCTAAACTCAAATTTAAGCTCTACTGCAAAACAGTTGTGGGAACCTGGGTAATAATCCAACTTCTCTGGAGCTCAGACTGTCCACCTATAATGTAACACGTGCCTTACCTACCACATATGGTTACTCTGAAAAATCAAGCAAGATAAGATATATGAAGGTACCTTCTAAATTTTAATGAGCTATAGAAATATGTTGTTATAACACGGATGATATTTAAAAGCAAAAGGCTTATAAATGATTCCAAAAGACTTAATGAATTTTAAAATAGAGAGACAAGATCCAAGACATTGATAGAGGGATCTTGCAACAAAAGGTATAAAACCTGTCCTCTTTAGTGGTCTGTCTCTTGGGTTGTCCCTGTCATGACTTCATCAATATCTGTGCAACTCCTTTTGCCCTGTGCTGAAAGCAGACTTAATTCAATTATAGGTCTCAAAACTGATAAAATGGTCCTGAAGTGGAAAATGGGAAGAGATTATTGGCAAATGAATAAAGATTTGTATCGAACTAACACACAGAACTACAGCAGGTCTTTTTTTTTTTAATCATTCCCTGCCTTAAATCTTCTGGGAACCATGAGTTACCTTTCCCCTCATGCAGCACATCGATTTCTGAATTAGACTGCAATATTAAATAATTAATATACTTGCCATGATTGATGTTTTGCATTAGTTGAATATTAGGTTATCAATCAAAATCCACTTGGTTTAATGTAATAATATTGAAAAAGTGTCACGGGCTGTTCATCCAATTTGTAGTTGAGGCAGCACAGACTGTAATGTTGGCATAACACAAAGCTCTAAAGCAGGAAATACTCAACATGTATGAGGTAGACATTTTGAACTAACTGGTACAAGGCTGAGGTTGTCCTAAATAAACCTCATGGCACCTGTTGGTTTCAATCTTAGGCCTCCTTCCAGCAAGAAGGTGCAATGCATCAACAATGCTGTGACAGGCAAGAAAAAAAAATTTAAACTAGGATACTATTTTACCTCTTTTACAAACAAATTTAATGATTTTGCCAAAAGAAACATTCTAAATCTAAAAGCTGCTGCCATGATAAAAATGTTATATTCTTTTGAAAAATTTCTAAACAAAGACTAAAATTTTCATATCTGGTCCTACTTGGAAGGGACTGACTTTTAAAAAAAATTTTAACATCAGAACAATACTACACTAAAATGGTCATTCAGGTTTTATAATGGACTAAAGGAATTAGAACAAGGAGCCACAATTATTATGATTCCTTTTAAAAAAAAACAACAACTTTATTTCTTTTTATGATGGCTTGCTTTCTCCTTTACTCTTAATATTTTATATCTATATTTGTCAAAATATTAGTTTAGAAAAAAAAAGTTTTTATTACTTGCTACACCCAGTAAAAGCATGTGATGGTTTGGAGCTGTATATACCTAGAAAAACATTTTCTTAAATTTAATCCATTCCTGCAGGAATGAACCCATGGTAAGCAGGACCTATTGATGAGGCTATTTCAGATAAGTTGTGGCCCACCTCTTTCAAGATGGGTCTTAATCCTATTCTTGAAGTCCTTTATATGAAAATGAAATTCAGACAGAAGAGAGAGAAAGCTGGGGAAGCAAGAAACTGAAATCAGTGAAACCCAGAAGAGAAGGGAGAGCCCAGCAGATTCTGCCATGTGCCTTGCCATGTGACAAATGAGTCAAGAATTCTAAGCAGCCAGTCCCAGAACCTTGGTCTTTGGGAAGAAAGCATTATTTTGACGATGTCTTGATTTGAACAGGTTCCTGGCCTCAAAACTGTGAGCAAATAAATTCCCATTATTTAAGCTGAACCATGTCATGGTGTTTACATAAGCAGCTTGGAAACTATATCAGATTTTGGTACCAGGCAAGTGGGGTGCTGCTATTGCAAATACCCAAAATGTGGAAACTGCTTTGGAATTGGGTAATGGGTAGAGGCTGAAAGAATTGTGAGATGCTTAATAGAAAAGGCCTAGATTTCTATGAAAAGACTGTTGGCAGAAATATGGATGCTAAAGGTACTTCCAATGAGGCTTAGAAGAAAATGATGAATGTGTAATTGGAAATTGGAAGAAAGGTAATCCTTGTTATAAAGTGGTAGAGAACTTGATGCAATTGAATTCTGATGTTGGATAAAAGGCAGAACTTGAAAGTGATGAACTTGGATATTTAACTAAGGGGATTTCTAAGCTAAGTGTGGAAAGTACAGCCTGGTTTCCCATTGCAGCTTACAATAAAATGCAAGAGAAAAGGGATAAGCTGAGAATTAAAGTCCTGGGCACACACAAAAACCAAACCAAAACAAAACAAACAAAAACAGAAGTTGACGGTTTGTAAAATTCTGAGTTTACAGAGAGTCTCCAGAGAATAGTACTTCCATATGAGGATTTAACTAAACATGGAATGAGTCAGCAATTTCTGTGTAAATTGGGATTGGAGGTGCAGTTATCCAAGGATTTGCGGGAAATCTGACTGTCTGATGGTGTGGACCCCTGTGTATTACATGCAAAACTGACAAGTTTCTTGCATAATTTGTTTGAACAGAACCATTGCCAGCTGGGACTAAAAGGACAGAGAAGGAACAAATTGAAGGAAAAATCACAAAGGCAGAACCATGAAAGCTGAGGTATGTACCAAAGACATATTCTCGAGCCAGGAGAGTGGACCCACCCATGTGTTTGGAAAGGGTAAGTCTGCCCCGGCACTTGGAGAGACTGGGCCTTCCACCTCATTGTTCAGGAATAGTGCTACACCCCCCTACCGCACCCCCAGTGTTTAGAGAGGGTGGAGCCTGTACCTGGGGGATTGCTGAGAATTTGGCAAAGGATGGAGCTTGGAGAGGATGGAGCCTTCACTCCAGTGTTCGAGGAGAGCATGGCTACTAGGCAAGCACTTGTAAGGGGTGGAGCTGTTGCGTCATCAGACCCAGAGGACAAAACACCATTACAAGATGACTCTCTGAGCTTGAAATCTAATGGCATTGCCCTGCAGGGTTTTGCAATTGTTTGGGACCCATGACCCCCATTTTCCTTCCAATTTCTCCCTATGGAATAGAAATGTTTATCCTAGACTGTCCCTCCATTGTATATCAGAAGCAGATAACTTGTTCTCTAGGTTTCACAGATCCACAGACAGTAGGGATTTGTGCCCAAGGACAGACCACACCCATAACCAATTCTGATGAGACTTTGTACTAAGCACTGTTTGTGAAATGACTTAAAGCCTTTGGGATAATGTGATGAAATGAATGCCTTTTGCATATAGAAAGAAAATGTCTTTTTGGGGTTCAGAGGGTAGAGTGTGATGATTTGAAGCTATATATACCCCAGAAAAACAAGTTCTTAAATTTACTCCATCCCTGTGGGTGTGAACCCATTGTAAGTAGAACTTTTTGATGAGGTTACTTCAGTTAAGGTGTGGCCCACTTCAATCAAGATGGGTCTTAATCCTATTCTTGGAGTCCTTTATAAGAAAATAAAATTCAGACAGAGAGAGAAAATGCCATGGGAGCAAGAAGCTGAAATCAATGAAATCTAGAAGAGTAGGGAAAATCCAGCAGACACTGCCATGTGCCTTGCCATGTGACAGAGGAGTCAAGGATCACCAATAGCCAGGCCGAGAACCCTGGTGTTTGGGAAGAAAGCATTGCCTTGATGATGCCTTGATTAGGACATTTTCCCAGCCTCAAAACCATAAGCAAATAAATTCCCATTGCTTAAGCCAAACCATTTCATGGTATTTGCTTAAGCTGCCTAGAAAACTAAAACAAAGTATATATTTTCCTCATCATTCTCTATTACAGCAATTCAAAATCTATTATGAATTTACTTATAAAAGTGACAATTTCAAACCAATTTTATAAAGAAAAGACACGCAAAAGAAGTGGTTTTTTTTTTGTTTGTTTTGTTTTGTTTTGGTGGGGAGTAGAAACTTAACAAAATAAATATAAAATCAAAAATTCAATGAGTGTTTAGTTAGAACAAACTCATAAACCACAATGCAGGTAACTAATCGAAGTAGCGCTAAAGTAATCATTTCACTGACCAAGTCTTTAATAAATAAAAGATTTAAATATATTTACAATTAGTAATGTTTTCTATTTGGTTAAAATGTTCACATTCAGAATTATGAAAAACAGAGTAACCCTCCAACAACAAAAATTTTACCGTTTTTTTTTTTTTTTTTCCATACGAACTAAGCACATTATTCACTTTAAATGATTACTACACTGGAGTATATATTGTAGCTATAACATAACAGTTAATTTTGTATTCTATTCTTTTGTATTCTTTCTTTCTACATGAATTATTTTTCTATATGATGGCAGTCAAGATTTTTAAAAGTCCAAGTACAGAAATTATAAAAAATATCTATACCTTCCATCTCAAACAATAATTAACTGTTTACATGTAAAAAAAAACCTGTCCTGGTAAGTATAAAATGTTATTCATGAAAAGTTTAGTAACATATAAATCTAGAAAAGACTTGGGTTCAAATTCCAGCTCTACTATTTACTGTATGTATGATCTCTGGGAAGTTATATATTTTCTCAATTATTCTCATCTTAAATTCAGATGAAGGATTAAAAGATAATCAGCATATATAAAGAAGTCACTCAGTACATGGGTTCAATGACAGGCTAATAATGGATAAGTTGACTCATTCCATTTCCCAAATCAAGTAGTATCTTTATAGAGGTTTTAGCTTTTTTAACTACCTTGAAATCTATTTGAACTGTATTACCTACAAATGAAAACCAGTCTACTTTTCAAACATCAAATACAAATAAAGAGCCTAACCCAATGACTAACAACCAATAAGAACACTATACATATTCTGATATAAACATACTTTTATATCTTGATCTTTGAAAAGGAGTAGAGATAAAATGTTTTGAAAAAGCAAGCAAAAATAATTTCTCAATTACCTAATTTTTTTTATATTGGAACACCAATAGCAAAAACACAGAATAACATTACTAAGATCCAAAAAGACCTTTCTGGAATTCTAAGTTTCAACTTACCAGGTTTAGTTAGAATTAACAGCATTTTCTCTTGATTGAAGAAGAACATCTTGCAAATTAGTGGCTCTAAATTTATATTCTTATGTTACAACAGTTCAGAATGATGGCTTTCAGAAATTTCCATTTACAAGTAGATTTTGTACTGACCAATTATTGTTTGCAATAAATTCTGCTCTAGCATTTATAAATCATTTGCACAGGAGTGTACAATGGTCACTGAATTTTAAGTGTATTGTTCTCTTTTTTAAGATTCTTTAGTTTTGCAGATAAATATTAGTGAGCATCCACTCTGTTAGCTAAAGTTAAATATATTAAATAGCCAAGATAATACAAACTTATAATATACACTGAACTTACTCAGGAATAGGAAGCTGAACACTTAATTTGGATACATATTTGAATGTGGTTAAAAGAGAAAACATTAAGTTGTATATATTTTACTAGATTAAGACAATAAAACAAAACTTAGGAATGTACAACACAGTGACCCCCTAATGTAAACAATGGACTATGGTTAATAGTACAATTATAAAAATGTTCTTTAAAATTTGCAACAAATGTATCATACTAATGCGAGGTGTTAATAATATGTTGGTACATGGGTACTCAATTTTATATATGATTTTTAAAATAAATCCACAACTTCTCTAATAAAAAAATTGGCATGGATCAGTTAAGCCACTTACAGTCAGTTACATAAACAGGTTCTGGAGTTTACAGTAAAGGTCTACAGATAGAAGGGAAGAGATGTCAATATTTTTAAAGTCAAGCTCTAGGTGACATTCTCAGATGAAGGAAAAAAAGAGACTTTATAACTAACAGACCTGATCTAAAGGAAGTTCCCCAAACACAAGAGTATTATACTGGGAAAACACTTAGAACATAAGGAATGAGTAACAGAAATATATTTATTGAGCACCTTTGTACCTAGCTCAATGATAAATTCTGAGGGAGTAAAAGAAGCAGTAACAACAACATAAACAAACATCATCAACAAAAAGAACGAGAAGTATAAAATATGGTACCTAAGTCTGAGATATTTAAAATTGTTTTGTCAAGTCAAGGCTAATACATGAAATAGTTAATGTCCAAGTCGGACAGGAAAAACGCATATGGTGCATGCTACCTTTCTGCTGTTTTCCACATGCAGGACAAACATCAATAATCAAGCACAACACTCTTTCTCATTGATGTAAGATGCAGCTCAAGAATCCTTCTCAATACAGTGTCCTGAGTTACTGTCAGTCATCTAGAGTTGGCAGGTGAGATGGGAATTGTCCTGAGTGACATTGCAACAACAGATAAAGGCCATTTTATACCATCATATAACATGCAGAACTGTGTGGGAAAGAGTGTGGTCTACAATGTGAACTATGGTCCATGCTTAATGGCAAAGTCCCAGGATGTATTTATCAATTGCAATTAATGTGCCACACTAATGAAGGATGTTTATGTGGGAGGTTGTGGGAGGTGTGGATGGTGGGGCGTATGGGAATCCCTGTATTTTTTGTATAACATTTATGTAATCTAAGTTTGTGTTGTTTTTTTTTAAGTAGAAAATTTTTTTAAAAAGTCACTATAACTTCCTTCTGGGACTCACTCTCACTCTCTATCTTAAATCACTTGCTCTGGAGGAAGGCAACTACCATGTCTTAAGACACGCACGTATCTCTGTGGAGAGATCCAAATGGTAAGAAACTTATGCTTCTGGCCAAGAGCTGTGTGAATGAGCCTTCTAGGAAAAAGATCCTTCAGTTGTAATCACAGCTTCAGATGAGGCATCTCTGGCTAACAGTTTGACTGCAACCTCACGAGAAACCCTAAGCCAGAACCAACCAGCTAAACCATTCCCAAATTCATGTCCCTCAGAAACTGTAGCTAATAAATATTTGCTGTTTTAAGTCACTAAGCTTTGGCGTTACTTGTTACATAGCAAAAGATAACTAATATAACTCCTACTGTAAAGGACAGTTGCCATTTATCGTAACCAACCATCTTTAAACATCCATCCCACATTCTGGTGATTTCCCATATTATAAGTCCCACCTTCCTAATTAGAAGCCCCAAAAATCATATTCCTAGAATCTACCACAGCTTTGAGTACAGGCTCCACCAAGCAATGACTCTATATGAGCCTTGGATATGAAGGCTAGTAATATGAAAAAGCAGCTGTGCAAGGGAAAACTGATGTGTTGCAGCAAGCTGGATGGTGAAGATAGTTCTTTGGTGAGGGCAATGGCAGATCTGGAATATATCCTGCCAGGCAACGTTTTCAAGGTGTTTTTGCTTAACCGGTTCTGCGTATTAAGAGCCAAGCCTTCTGGGCCCTCCTGACAAACCTATGAACTTTTTCATATACTTGGATAAATTCCTTTTCTGCTTAAGCAACTTAGAATGAACTCTGTTATATGCCACTAAGAACTCTAACAATATGATATATCTACCTCTGCCTGGCTAACTCTTAATGGTTCTACAAAGCTCAGTATATTTTCTCACTTTTCTAGCACATCTACCATGAAGCTCTTCCCTCAGAATTGGGTTAAATGTGTGTTCTCGTAGTATCCAGCATTTAACCCTAGTGTAGCACTTCCTGCAATGTTTACTAATCAATTGCCTATATATTTATCTGTTTCATCAAACAATAAGTTCTTTGTGTACACAAGTTGTATCTTATTTACCACTACATTCCTGGCTTCTAGCAAAATGCCTGGCACACAGGGTTCTCAATACATATAGGTTTAATAAAGCTGAAGGTTGGCAAGAATTGAAAAATAAGAAGATATTCAAAGTCAGGGCAGACTATTGTTCTATAACTCAGAAAAACTGAAGACACCAGGGATCAGATAGAGTACCCAGGCAACTAGACTCAACCATAAGATATTAAAACAGACCAAAAACAAAAAACAAAATAAAGAAGACAAAATAAAAAATTCAGTGACATACAAGGTATATCAAGAAGCTGGGTTCTCATTTTGCTTTATCTAAGGACTTTTTTTTTTTGAGGTACCGGGAGCCAGGAAACTGAACCTGGGACCTCCCCATGTGGGAGGCAGGAGCTCAACTGCTTGAGCCACATCTGTTCCCTAAGGACTTTTTAACTTACTTTGTGTTTAGGGGAAAGGTTAATTCATAATCTTGGAATCTGTATATGGAGCAATATTTAATCACTTGGTAAAAATAAAGAAGAAAGAAATAGAACTAATGGAGGTACTGACAGTTTGCTTTTGATACAAGATCCTAACAAAGGTTACTCTGGAAAAAATTCAACAGATAAATATAAAATGAAGTCTTACTATTTGTTCCCCTGGCGGGGGGGGAGGGGGCGCGGAACTATAACAACATGGTAGGCATGCAGTCCCCACCTTCCTCTAAGAGATTATCAGGAAGATTACCACATTTCACATCTGTAAAATCACAGCCTAAGTCACAGCTAGAAATGTGAGCATCTCTGGTCATCCTTTATTCTGAACCATCATCCCCATACTACTCCATATAACCTGTCACCTTACTAAACCACCCCCTCTCTGAATCTCACTCTTGTATCCTTTACTAATACTGCATTGTTTTTATGTGCTCAATTTCTTCTCCAACTGTTTCCTCTAATCTCTGTCTTCTCTGAAACCTGGCTTTATCCCACAGGACACTACTTTCCTTGTAGCCCTACAGGTTACAGAGATGGAGTTGGCTTTCTCATTGCTCCCTATTGCAATATAGGATCCTGTGAGACTTAGGGTAACCAGCATTTTTTTTGTTTTTTTTTTGCGAACCAGCTTTAATATCCTAACCCTGTGGAGGAGGTCAGTAGCTAACATGTTTGGACCTTTTAGTCCCTTTCATTCACTGAAGATCTTAGCAGGTGGATCACAGTTTCTCCCCTATTACAGTCTACTATCTCATTCTCAGCAACTCCAGCATCCTGGGAATGTCCCAGAACAACACCCTTACCTCTCAATTTTTTTTACTTCTTCATCACCAACAAATTTTAAAATCTCATCTACCTCAGCCCCACTCTAATGGCTGTACCCTGGACCTTGTATCAACACCAAAAAAAGCAACATCTCAAAATTAATGAATTCAAAGTTGTACTTTCCAATTCTAAACTTAGATGCTCCTAGTTTGCTTCTTCAAGTGTCCTCAGTGAAATCCCACTGACCCTCCACAGACCCTCCACTTTCTCACTATCCATGAGTCCTCTTCCATCCTTCATATGCAACTTACATTTTCATCATCTATCAATACAACCAATTCTCTGCAAATGCCTTCAAATCCCTCATCATTCTGTTCCTCTCACAATCATCAGTCAACTGTGGAAGAAAACAATTATTTGTTTACCTCATCAATGAACTAAATATCAAGATCATCGATCTTAACTAGGCCCACAACAGTGACCAACAATTCTATTAGATTTCTCTAGTAAGTTCACTGTTCCATTCTTTCATTATTTTTTATCTCCACCTCTCTCTTCATATAATCCAGCCTACTCCCAAGCCATGATAGGCAAAATCCCTAAACGCTATACTACAGCACTCTACTTGTATCCTCCCTACTTCTCTCTCTACCACTAGCCAAATAAAGACGTGGCCCTTCTTTTTTTTTTTTTAAGGCCTTGAACAACTTTATTGGAATCTGTATAAATAAATATGCACATTTCAAATGCAAACCCAGTGAACTCAAGGGCAGAGATAAATTTAATCTCGATCATGCAGGAGGTTAGTTTACATTTTTTAAAAAAGAAGAAAAAGGAGAAAAAGAAAAAAACCCAAAGCAGCTTTTAAAATACCAGTATGAAAACCAGCTTTAATACCAAGGTTTAAAGCAAAGCCATGATCAACATAACTCATTTATCTTGGTTAAAAGCATTTATTTTCTTTTTACTTTTAAGTGCTAACATAAATAATTTACCAAAATGTGCACTCAAAGAGTCAACTTTTATTTACAATACACAATTTTATAATCTATTGTATTTGATTAGTTTGAGTGAAGAACAATATACTTTTTGCTGTAATAATAGTGGGACACAAAGCAATTTCTCAGGTAGTTGATATGTGCAACGTACTCCCGCATTTAGATTTTCTGTTAAAGGCAGTATTGTATGCCAATTGACAATACATTCTTTCAACTAGATCAAAGGGAAAAAGCAGCAAATGAAAAATGTTTCAAATGTTTACACATATTTTTGGCATCCTGGATCCTTGAGTGTGTTGAACTAAAATCAAATTCAAGATTTATATGCTTTATATAACTGTACAGGTTCTGACTGTAGAACATGCAAATGCCAATTCTCTTATAACATGCTACCTTCTGAGAAAAGCTGTAAGGCTATGGTGAATTCCATCAGGAACATACAAGAAAGTTAAAAGACCTACCTTTAAAACCAACTGTCTATTAATGATTTAAATGCCATATATGAAAAAAAAATCTCTCGTCTAAGCTTGATGCAATTATTACTATGGATACAGAATACTATTTAAGTCTGTCCTTATATTACAATAATTGGGAGAGCTAAAAGTTGCCAAATTACCAGAAAATGGGGTAGAGAAAAACAGTAAAAATTTTAATTTTAGACCTACAACAGATAAAAGATACACATTTTTTTTAAAAGCAAGTTAAGAAGAATTTTAATGTCTAAGGAATAGATCCCAATACTGTAAAAAAAAAAAAAAATACTTATTTTAACTGAAAAAATGAGTTTAGATGGAGTGTGAAATCTAAAACTTGTTTCCACAGCAGCAGTAAACTGAACATACTCTGGATTTTTAATGATAATAAAAAAAGGAAATAACTTTTTCAGGATTGTTTCTAATATCACGATTCAGGTTTTTAATAAAAGGCCTACATTAGGAAGCGGGTGTGGCTCAATC
>JAQZBX010022650.1:0-31396 GCA_029593785.1 Cabassous unicinctus | reverse complement strand
TTGTTATTCTTTCTAAAAACTCACAACCCTAGCTGAATTGTGAAATAAAACAAATTTCAGAGATATCCAACAAAATTCTTGACCATTACTGCTAGAAAATGTCACAGACCAAGGGTATCTAAAGAGACAGGAAGGCTGCCAAATGCAATGCGGGATCCTGGAAAAGAGAAAGGATATTAATGGAAAAACTGGTGCCATATGAGTACATTGTAGAATTTCTTTAAGAGGAATGTGCCGATGTTGCTTCCTTAGTTCTGACAAATATACCATAGTAATGAAAGATGATAACTAAGGAAACTGAAACTGGGTGAGGGTGTAAGGAAACTGTATAATCTTTGCAACTCTTGTGTGAATCTAATGTATTTCCAAAATAAAAAGGTTTTTTTAAAATACTTGGTCGGGAAGTGGGTGTGACTCAATCAATAGAGCTCCCGTTTACCATATGGGAGGCCCGGGTTTGCTTCCCGGGGCCTCCTTGTGAGAGCAGGCCGGCCCGCGCGGCGTGGTAGGCTGATGCAGCAAGACCTCACAGCAAGGGGGAGATAAGCAGACACAGAAAAAACACACAGCAAATGGACACAGCAAACACAAGCAGCAAGGGGGGGATAAATAAATAAATAAATCTTTAAAATAAAATAAAATAAAATAAAATACTTGGTGACCAATCTCTTAAAATGAACAATATTCACAACATTGATTAATATAGGTTTTCTTTCTAATTACTGATAAGAAACTCAGTATGCTTTCTTTTTTCCCCATGGATTCTCCCTATTGTACTGTTAGCTTTTCTTAAAGTTAGATACTGTTATCAGTATCATATAGTCCTTTAAACATGGTCTGTATATATTTTTAGACTACCTGTATTTATTCAGTGCTTAGGAGAAACCATTGTACCTACAGCCTTAATTGCATGATGGTAAATGTGGCAGCAGTGTTGCTGAAAGCTTTATTTCAGCTTGATTTACCTAATGATAAAACATGAGATTGTGAATGATTTAGGATAGAATTTAGATAAGTATTAAAATATTACAAATTTATAATGTGTAAAAAATCATCATATGCCTGAGGAAGTATTGTCCAATAGTTCTACCTTGAATTAACAAATTTGGTGGGAAGGGAAGGCTGGGAAATAGCTAGCTAACACACACAAAAGTCAGTTTGTAAACTTGTTCCACACTCACACAGTGCTGATTATTGTTTTCCCTTAAGCATCAAGAAAGTTATGCTGTGTACTGGGATCATCAATGCAAGGTATGTAGTACAGCAAATGACCTCTTTTCTCTAGCTGCTGTATGTGTGAAAATTACTCAGAAGAAATGCTTGAAATAATGAGATTCTGAGAAATAGCTTGTTGGAGTCAAACCCTTTTGGTCTAGTTCCATTATATTGTAGGATTCATGGCACTGTTATGCTCACGCAATCACAACTAAACATAAACAGATAGAGCAGAACCATAAGAACTACAGAATTGAATTCAATACCAAATTGCCAGACTCTCGCTCTGATAAAGGAAATGGAGGTGGATATGGGCACTTGCTGTCCATGTAAGGGAAGCAGAATTTCCTATATCCTTTCCCAAAATCATAGTCAATAGTCTTCTCTTAGACATTTGCTGATTTTTCTTTAGAAAAAAAAAAATAAAGGAAAAGAAAGAAAACTCTTTATCAAGATTGGCATTTTTATTTTCCTTCTGTCACATGTACTGTGAAATTTTCTCATTTGCCTGATGAGGTTTGGATTAACGGATATAAAACCAAGGAAAAGCACAATACAACTCATTTCCTTTTTGGACCCACAGTCAGAGCATACCTAAAGCTTGCCTTGCAGAGGATTAAAAATTATAAGGCTTGAGAAAGAGCTAGAATATATTTGAAAGAAAATTTACTGCATATTTGGCATGCTGTCTATCCAAAACATTTTTGATCAGGTATCACTACAGATCTCTATGGATAGTAGTCAAAAAATCTGTTAAAATGGTTAGTGCCATGACATTTCCCCCCATCCCCATCCCCCACATTCCTATTGTTTGGCTAATACCATTTGTATACTAGCCTTACAGTTTGAAGGGAGTAAAGGAATATCAAAGAAATCCGAGGGAGCACTGAAGTAGAGCTTCATAGGAATTGTCATTTCCACACCACCTTCCCCTTGTCAGAAAAGCCCTTCTCGCCTCTCTACTTTTCATGCATGCTATTGTTCTGCTTTAAGACCAGACGATCATCTCTCTGTGAAGTCCACACTTGTCAAAAACAATTGCATGCTTCTCTCTGTTCTCACTGCGTACATATATAACTCTATTTAAGTGCATATTAATAGTTATAAACAATCTATCTGGTTTTCTCTCCCATTAGAAAGCAGCCTGCTTGAATTCCTGGACTCCATGTTATTAATCTTATTTTTCCCCTGGAGTTTACAAAATGCTGAGACCATAAAGATCATTAACAGGTTTTGAATAAATGACACGTAGAACAGAAAATGCATACCTTGCTTCTTATCCGTCCCCATGTGCAAAGAAAAATTGGTCTCTAAAGGCAATTGTATGTCAAGTACTGTTGCTACCTTCCATCTGAAGTGTGCAGAAGGGATGTTTGGTCCTCCAGAAAGTTTTCAGCTGCACATTCACCGCAGTTAAAAACCAAGGGCCAAGTGCCAATGCCCTGCCATTTGACTGAGTGTGGCATCTACAGAAAGAAAACGTTTGCAGGTTGTAGGTTGTAAGTGTGAAATGATGAATGTATTTTTACTTAGAACTTTTTTCTTTCAACAATAACATATAAATATACTTTTATCCTTTCCAAGTACATACATTCAGTACATACTTCCAATTCAGGGAACAACATTTAGAATATAAAATGGGTAACCTGGAATTGAAAACTGTAGCTGCTTAAGGCAGATAAATCAGAAACAGTCACATTCATGCCTCTGAGTGCCCCAGAAGGTACAAAGTTTATTGTTCTACCACATGCTGCAGACTTTATTATTTCCAGAGTGAAATCTACAAACATAATGAAATTGAATTGAATATCTAAAGGTGGATATGTATCTGGAGGGCACTTCACAAATCCTCACACAGAAAGAACAAAGAGAAAGCATACAAGGAAAAGACAGGAAAATATATATAACCTAAAGTGGAAACTACTGAGAAGAATAAGAAATAATAAGATTGGAGAATTGATAGAATAAAGAACTGGGAATTCCTCCTTTACTCTGTACCTTGAGCAAAGGATTTGATATGCATATTATTGGTGGAACAAAATAACTTGAGTTTTATTATAATATTAAAAGTGTTATACCATTATGGATTTTCTAAGTATTGCACATGTAGAAAATCTATCCTGATCAATGTTGAAATAATTAGTATCCATCCTAAAAGTGTAATTTAACTTTGAGCTTCATTTTATTAACTATTTTATATATTGGCCTGAATCAGGCAGATAGTTTTTGAATCTTTTATTTATTTTTATTCTGCGCTGACACATTTAAATCCACATAGAAATTCTCTACCCTCTTTAAATACAAGAGAATCTTTTGATGACACGGAAAATAAATAACCCCATTACCATCTATACTTGCGTAGAGCTCCCCATTTCCAGATGACTATACAGGTAAGGAGGAAAAGATATTTGGCTGGTTACTAATAAATGGTCAGTCAGTCCAGTTTGAACATATACTAGTTATCACCTGGGAAAGTGTTTTATGTAATAGGTCATTTTCAGATCAGATACTTTCTGGGTATTCCTATATTATTTTTAATCTCTATGCTCATTCATCATCTGTGTGTTACCTATTAAAATTCTGAATTTCCTATAGCTCCTGTTGACTTTATATTTAAGATCAAGCAGATGGAAGCACAGCAGCGGCATGTATAATAAGACATTTGGACAATGTGGGTTGTCAGGATGGAGTTTTTTATTGAAGGGACAAAGCTCTATTGGTGTGATATTCTTAAAAGGCTGAAGAAAATGTGTGATGATTCCTCTATTGATATTTGAAGTGTTAGTATTATGTTAATTGGGATAAAGTTTTTAAGAAAGACCACCACTTCATTAATATTGTTCACATGATATATGCAGACAACATTCTCACAGTATCAGTGAGTTGGCATCCACTACATTATATTTTTATGTGCATTAAGGTGCACTGAAGACAAATCATAAAGTCAGAGTTGGTGAAAGAATCAAGGATAAATATTGGTTAACTTCTTGTCAGAATATACATGGACATGAGGTATGTCTCAAAAGATAATAAATGAGAAACAAAGAATCTAAGAATAAAAGATAGTATGAACTTCCAATCATAGGAAAGTGAACAATAGTGGTGTATTAGAATTACGTTGCTGAGAATTAGGCGTATTCCATCTTTTCTCCAAGAAGTCAAATATGTTAAAAATCAACAGTGAGAGATTTAACTTAATTTCATCAGAAATAATTGTCAAATGATATAAAAAGTCTTCTTAAACCCAATTACATAAAGCTGATGCTATAAAATATATGTATTAGATATCCTTGCCTCATCTTTCTGAAATTCTACAGTAATTCCAATATTTTCATCCTCTCATGGTACCTACCAATACTAAAATATATGAAAAACAAGTTCTCATTAGATGACTAATCATATGATGGGTTTTCACATTATTTAGATTATCTGCTTTCAAAAGAATTCCCCAGAATAGGACAATCCTAACACCAACGTAATAAATATCTAATGACAGAGTAGCAGGTATTATGGCAACTGAATAAGAAATCTATTTTCAGGAACTCTTTTGGGATAAAATTCAAGCTCTAACATTTTAGTTCGTTTGAACATCCTTTGAACTCTGTTCCTAACAGGTATTCTGTTAGGAACTAAGTATATCGACATAAATTGAACATGTTCTCTATGGGCAGTGATCTTTCCACTGATTTGAAATACCAACAGACACACATGTGAATGCATGCACACATGCACACACACACCCTCCTTATACAGCAACAAAGGATCCTCACTTCAAGATCTCTGGTTTAATCATGAACCACTTAGAATATTACTTTTAGGTCCTTACTAATAAGCAAAAATATAGCCTAAGTGTAATTCAAGATTTTGAATACTTGTTTGATTTTTATTTACCCAATCAATTCCTATTATCCTCATTTGTTAGATTTTTGCCATTTTTTGATTTATGTATGGCTTCTAGATCCATATTGAGAGTCTAGTTTCTAAAACAATTGAACTAGGACCTTATTTTCTTGTATATTACCTGAACAGAAGAATTTTGCTATTCATTCGTATTCAGAGTACAAAGCATACAATGCACACACTGATTTATGCTCTCCTTTTTGGAATCATGCAGTGTAAACTGTCCCATTGAATTTTATTGAGTCTTGCTGAGCAGCTTATCACATATCCAAGAGAAGTGATTATCTTACACTATTGTTCTATTTAGATGCAAAGCCATAGGATAAGGATGGATTTTTGTGTTTTAATTTTAATCTATAAAAACAGATTTGATTTGAAGAAATAAATATTATTGTATTGTCAGATAATTCTTTCTTTAAAATTTATACATATTTATGTGTAGAAGTAAATATGTGTACATTTGAACACATTGGAAAACTGAAGATGAGTATGCATTATAGATATACTTTATAAATTATATTTAAATTACATATATATATATATATAAATTATATATCATACCTCAAATTGAGATAGTGATAACCACTATCTTACTTTGTACATACATATGTACACACACATATAATTTTGGCTATAGAAGTGCTTTAATTCAATATGATCTAGGTAATGAGCACTTTACAGAGAGGAAAACAAGCTTAATGTTTCATTAAAATAGTTTACGTTTTTCTTCTGCACAATTGTCAGTCACATGTTTCATTGACTAGAATTCTTATTTTGAAAAGGCCAAAAATTGAGGGGAAGGGAGGTGGGGGACCAAGACCCTATTTCCTAAGAGAAAATTTTTATCACTATTGACCTGCTCATGGGCAAAGAACCGCCAGAGAAAAAGAAACACAACGTGTTGCCAGCATGCTTTTACTTTGGCTGCCAGCACTTTTTTCTAGTGATCAATGTTTGTACCTTGTAGAATTATAACTTGTATGTTGCCTTTTCAGAATGGGTCGGGCAATCAATGTAGTACTGTTATTTCTTCCACCACCAATTAGCTGTCTAGTGTTGTCATGCCCATGCACTCTTTAATTTTCCAATTGGATTTGGATTTGTTCCAGAGACCCCTTAAAAGAAATTGATTCCTGGCTGATAGTGGCTTATACTGTGTATGATTTTTGGAACTGATGATGTGATAACCTCCCTCAGGTGTTTGGAGCAGAAACCTCTCATTATTTTTCCCAGATGCTGTGTTTCAGGTTAGAAGTTTTATAAACTCTCTTTTGTATTTCTAATTTTTCAGGTCACTAATTTTAATAAACTAAGAGTTGTTGAATGTGGATTTTTTATTAAAACAGGTCATCTTGAATTTTCTGCCTATTTCATAATTTGGTTCTTCTTAGATACTACTTTACTGGTTTATCTATACAGTTTGATTTTGGTCATGTATTTCCTAACAATAGGCATTCAGGAACTGAAAACACTTTTATATTATAGTGAACTACTGTTGCTAAAAGAAATTATCTTCCCAAAATGATAGCTCTTTCTGTTTAAGTATATATTTTTGCTAATATGTAATTTTTTTACTCTGAGAATTTCTAACAGTCAACTTAAATAATTTTCTTTTTACTCCTTAACTAAAAATATACTTTAGAATTTTGTAGTATCCAGGAACATCAAAGAGTTATAAAATTTGCCAATTTTTAATTAGGTCAAAAACAATTTCACTTAACTACAGGAGTCTCTGGAAATACATATTTTTTCATTTCAAAATAAACTGAAAAATCTGAAAATTTAAGTTCCAAACTTAGTGGTGAATATCACAAAAATATACTATAAAATGAGTAAGTTTAAAGCATACTTTCATATTTCTGTTAAATATGTAACTTGATGTGCATAAACCTTTGGAAATATATATTGACAATGTGAAAGAGAAACCATAAAAATCTTCATAGTCCTGAAGATTGTTTCTGATTCTACCAATGATGAAATAATCCAAAAACTTGGAAAGTATGAGCAAATAGGCATTTATAAAAGCATGATCAATAAAAAGTAAAAAATGAAAGCAGCTTAACTGTCCAAAAACAAGGAATAAATTTAAAAAACCTTGATTCAAACATAGAACATGAGAAAATCCATAAAAATGATTACTCTGAAGATATACAGATATGCATGGTTAAATTGAGTTAAAAATTAAGATACACATATATAATACATATATGCAACAGTATATATCATGTATATGTACATACATATTTATCTATTATTCTAATAACTATGCAAAATTACACTATGAGAAATTTTAAAATAATGAAAAATATCAGAATGATGATAATTATTTTGTGAAATTAATAATTGGGCTAGAGTTATGAGTTTACTCATAACCATAGATTCATTTTCTAATTTGGTAATTTTACTACAATAGTATCCATTACCTTTATATATAAAAGATATACATAATAAAAGTCAACCTAATATAAGGGATCAATAACCAGGGGGGTTGGAGGAAAAATATACCAAATGCAAGATGTTGGCTATAGGTAGTGGTAAAGTGTTGATGATGCTCTTTCATAGTTTGTAATAATTGTTTCACAACAATGCAAGGTGACGGTGATGGAGTAATGCATGGGAGAATATGTATGATGATATGCATGTTTGTTTTTTAAGTTCACAACTTTTACTATATATTTATTGTTTATAGATGTTCATGTACAAATAATAAACTTCAATAAAAAAATTTAAAAATTCAACCTGGTTGAATATACACTAAATATGTTATATCAAGGCTCCATGTGTTGTTTTATCATTTCAATTCATATTATTTAGCTGTTTCAGTTTTCATTGTAATCAAGGTAAAAACTCCACCACGTCTAAACCACTTATTGATAGTTAATTCTACTAAATGTGTGTGCTATCAGTGATGGTGAAAATACGGTAGAGAGAAGAAAAATGGAAAACCTATCCAACACTGTAAGTCTTTCAGACCCCTGAGCCCAAATGCGCCTACATAATTACCCAATTACTTGGAAGTGATGTGCCACTTTGGGTTATAGAAACCAATCAGTTCTAATCCTATTCCTTTTGTTGCATCATTCTCCTTTTATTTCAGATTTTGCAACTTACACTTTAAGCCCACAATTAAAATTCGTGTCCTTTTATCTGTGTTTTTTCCTAATTGGCAAGGAATAAATTTCCTTTAACCTTTGCTTATAAACCCTTCCATGTTTAATTAGTTGTTTATCCTATCATTAGAAAGACAAAGTCAATCAACTTACATTTTGGGTTTTTCTACTACAATACAAAAAGTAATCATGGAAATGATAGGGAGAAACGGTATTTTTAAAATCATATATCATATTATATTTTTATAATACTTAAACACATTTTTAATTGTAATATTTTTATAATACTTAAAAATATTTAGAAAAAGGATGATCCTTATATTTTTACAAAGAGACATGAAATCATTAGCTTAATTTTCTAAACACAGATTATCCATTCTAAATTATTTATAACTAAAAATCTTTCTAGGTTAAACTCTTTATGCCACTTAAAACCTTTTCAGTCACCTTTCTTCTTATCATCAGATGTGCCCCAATTTTTTAACAAAATTATGGCATTTTAACATCACTGAAGAATTAGAAGTTATTAAGAATTGCAATAAAGCATAGCTTTGTGGGAACTGCATAAATTAGAGGGAAACAAGCCTCAGATTTTGATCAACAAGTTGACTATCAATGTTCAAAAGTCATCAGGTCCTGGTACTGATAGTCTCTCTTTTAATGATCTTTTAATGAACTCCTTTACTAACATACCAAAGAACTTATCAGGGCTACCGTCTGAGGAGACATCAATGACCTTGTGTAGATTCCTAAGCCTCTGGGACTCACCATCCTCTCTCTCTTCTCTCTACTTGTCCATGTTCCCTGGAAAGAGCCAGCTGTAAAATAACTCTATTATTTAACTGATGCTTTTTCTACTTTTAAGTTAGATACCAGTTAATCAGTCATTCACACTGGTCTACCATGCAGGGTTCAGGAGCTAAGCTGCATATACCTTTGGCCCCTCCATTGCATTCCATGAGCAATCTTTGCCACACAGCATTTCATTATTTTGTTTAAAATTGACTCAAATGGGTTTGGCATCATGAACCCAACAGTTCTCAACTTCAAAATTTTCCTACCTGAAATATATGTTTCTTTTTCTCCATAGTCCCTTTATTGTCATGAGGCCAACAAAGATTCCTCATCTCCCTATTTAGTCCTCCCATCTCTTTTACAAATATTCCTTTTCCAGAGAATATCAAAATCTAATTCCTGCTATGATGTAGAATATCATGCTGAGTGATATCTATGTTCCTTATATAACCAAGGTTTCAAACTTCACCAAGTTCTGGAGATTCTTTTAAACCTTAACAATATATGGTTACAATAAAAGTAGACTTTCCCTACAGTGAAATAATAGAACTGATAAAAATTAATAAATTATTTCAGGTTTTTACATTTGCATATCTTCATTCACATATTTACTCATTCATTCAATAAGTACTTACTGAATTCACACTATATGCAAGGACTGGCTAGGTTTTGGAGATGAATTAATAGACAAGACAAAACTCCTGTCCAAGAGGAGATTACGTGACAAAAGAAGACAACCAAGCAAAAAAATGCAAAATTAAATGATTAAACATACTAAAATAGCCGGTTAGATATGGTAGAAGTTTAAGCAAAGTCTGCCTGTTTCTATATTAATATGAATTACTTGAGGGATATTCTAGGCTAGGATATTCATAAAATTATCTTGCCTCCTATACTCCTATGTAAGGTAAGTAATATTATCCACATAGACAAAGAAATAGACCCCCCCCAAAATAAATTTACTCAGGAACAGGCAACTCATGTATATTATATCTCAGAATCAAATCAATATCAATCCACTTCTAGAGTCACTGTTCTTACTCTAAACCCTAATTGTAAGTAATGTGAGTTTAGAAAAATGAGTAGGCATTTCACAGGCAAACAAGGTAAGGGAAGAAAACAGGTATTAAGTCACTGAAATTTGTTCAAATAATAAATTGTAATCCATAAGGCAGGGAAGTGTTGGTGGTAATACTAAAAGCAAACTCTTACATAGCTCTGTTCTAAGAGGTGTAGATATATTCTCTATTCTATTCTCTATTCTATTCTATTATATAATCTGAAGTAATTTATTTCTCACAACCATATGAAGGAGATTAAACTGAGTGGTTAAATTCTTTGTCCAGACATTCACACCTGGTCAGCTGAGATGTGCAACGAGGCAGTCTGCCATCTGAGTCAATGCTCATAATTGATATGCTATCCTTCTTCTCTCAGAAGTTACAGCTTCCATATAATGTAAAACATTATAAGCTGTGCTAGGGAGTTTGAGGTTTAAGCAATGTGAAAACCATTAAGGAATTCAATTCACAGCAGAGATTTTTTTTTTTCCCCTCATGAATGATATCCAGAATGATAGACTGGGCAGGTTAAGGTGACTGTCCTTGTTCTGCCATAGCATCCTCTGCATTCATCTGAAATAGTACTTTTCACTTTCCTAGTTGATTGCATGTTTCCTTTGTGTCTCCTCTATTCAATCCCCCACCATATTCACCACTTTCCAGGCTGTTAGCACCCTGATGGCAGAAACTCTGCTTTATTTGCTTTTGAATCTTCAGCACCTGGTGGGTAGAGCAATTGCACTTTGGAAGGCACTATGCTTTTCACCTGGAAGGCCAATTAAGAGGTCATTAGAATGTTCCAAGCTAGAGATGATGAAGCCCTAAACAATAGTCATAGCAAAATTGGTAGGAATTAGGAAATGTATTGCTGAAATATTTAGGACATAATGGTTTTCTTGATATGGATTGAAAGAGAGGGAAGAATCCATGATGTTTCACAAGCTTCTGGTGGGGAGATTGTGTGGATGGTGGAATGATTCATAAATAGAGGGGTTTTACGAGTTACGTTGGAGACCCATTGAGTTTGATTAGTCTGCTGTTTGCTAATAGAGGTGAAAGGTCTAATAGGTAACTGGATATAAAAGATGGTGCTGGGGTTAGAGATTTGATTATATCACCTATTGATGTTTATTTTTAATAAATAAATTTCAGAAGCACCTATTTTAGAAACAATCCATACAAACTATTGGATATGTTCCCAAATCTTATTTTGTGTTTTTTTTCTTTATTGGAGAAGTTTTGGGTTTACAGAGAAATCATGCGTAACATACAAGATTCTCAAATACCATCCCACCACCAACACTTTGCATTAGTGTGGAATATTTGTTACAACTGATGATAGCACATTTTTATAATTGTACTAAAATTAATTAAAGTTCATGGTTTAGGCTAGGGTTCACTGTTTTTAAAGTGTAGTCCCATGGATTTCTTTTCAAATTTTTGTTCTATTACAATATATACAATCTAACATTTCCTTTTTAATCATAGTCAGATATATACTTCAGTGCTATTAATTGTGTTCACAATGTAGTGGTGCCATCACCACCATTCATTACCAAAACATTTCCATCATTCCATTTAGGAACCCTGTACATTTTAAGCCTTAACTTCCCATTCCCTACTCCTATGCTATCCCCTGATAACCTATATTCTGGATTCTGGTTCTATGAATTTGCTTATGCTAATCATTTCTAATCAGTGAGCTCATAAAATATTTGGCCCCTTTTTTGTCTGACTTATTTTACTCTCATATTTTGCTTTTAATCTGTGTTGCCCTACATTTCAATGGGTATTTTTAAAATAATTTTTCAACTGTTTTGGATTTTTAAAACTTTTGTATATTTTAAAGTCATTTTTCACTGAAGCTTTTATTGAGAAGACCTGTTTTGAGCATTTGGCCACTCCATTTAAACAATTTCCAGTTCTTCTCCCAGACACCTAAAAGTCGAACTCATCCCCTTGGAACACATTTCATACTTTAGTTAATCAATTATTTATTTCCTATTGTCTGTATCCCTCACTGGAATATGAGCTCTATAAGAGAAGGTTTATTGTTGTCTTGTTTTGTTTTGCTCTTCCTGGGTTATATTTTTCCTTGCTGTGTCTCTAGCATCTGGAACTTTGTTAGAAATATAGTGAGACCTCAATAATCTGTTGATACTGTAGTTGGGTGTGCTTTGATAACTTTTTTAAAATCTATTAAGGAAAATCTAACCAAAGGAGAAGGACACATTTCTGCTCTTGCTTGTCCTACAAAGCTCATGGAACCTCGCTCATTTATAAAAATTGCTACTGGAGGTTTTCTAGTGGTACCTGATGTCTTTATGTTATATTTACTTGGCTTTTAGTAACTTTTTGTTGATTACTTATTGAATTGAAATGTCTTAATGAATAAAGATGGAATTTTCAGAGAGCAACTAAACTGCTTAGGCACATTAGGGAAAAAAAACTACTATAACTTATTCATATAATAAAATATGCATGCTTCTCTTTTTCTACCAGTTTTATGCACTCTGGGTTAACTGCTTTCTCCTGTAATTTCAAGTTTCCTACAAGTAAAATTCGGGGCCTCCACAGGGGGACTTTCACATCTCTGGAATTCTATGACATCTTTGACTTTTCTTGGCACAGAAATATTTCTGTTTGCAAACACGGTCTCCACTGGTGTAAGCTTTGTTTGCTTCAGAATGTCTTTAGGTTTATCCTGTATTTTTTTAAAAAGTGTAGATGAATGGATGTGCTCCTTTCTGGGGAGTGAAGATGGAATGCACCCTACAGTTTTTTAAAATAATTTTTCTCTGATATTGGCATTTAGCAGTAGCACTAACAGCTTGATCCTTTAGAGAAATTCAAGAAAACTGCTTCCTTGATGGGGGATATCTATTGCTTGCTGGAGTGAGAGCAGCTACAGCATCTTCTAATCTCATCATTAGCAATGAAACCGGTAACCCACTTCTGCAAATTGGCAGATTGAGTAGGGAGTCTAAGGAGCAAAGTGGCAGCCTTCCCTTTATCTGTGCTCCAGAGTTAAGAGCATTTTCAGCTTTTTCCAGTATTGCTGTGATGCAGCAGTGAGAAATCTAATAGGAAGAAAAGAGACAGATAGCTAATGATGAAGAAGTCTCTCTTAACCTACAACAGAAATGAGCCTATGTTACATCCCTGGACTTTGGTCCAGGTTGATGGGGCGGCTCCCCCAAAATGCAAAAGAAATTCCCTTTATTTCTTTTGGTTATTAGTATCATCTTCCAAGTGTGATTCTTCTTTTAAAAAAAAAATCAATCGATTAATTACTATCTGACCTTAATATTTGAAATGCCTTAAGATTGCATTGTAAGATTTCTTTTTTAAGAAAATGATTTTATCTTCATCTTAGTGTTTGGTTCAACTCTCATAACATCGTGCAGAAAAAAAATATGTGTTTAAAAGGATAAGTAATGCGGTTAAAAATAGCACAGAAATTCAATCGATTTGTCTCTTTTATAATGAGGTCCATGTAGGTAAATTTTGGCTACAATGTTTACTCACACTTTGGGGGCAGGTAAACATAAAATACACTTGTGTATTCCTAGTAATACTCAGAAAACATGTAAAAGGACTTAACCAGCCAGACACGACACATAGTTATCAGCACATAAATGAAGCAGCAGGTTCCCCCCGTTTCACCATGGTTGTGGGGTAGAGCTCTCTCACCAAGAAGACCATCCTTCTCAGGGCTCTGCAATAGGACGTCATCCTCCTGCCGCTATAGACACCAATTTCCAGCACTCAGAAAGAACTTTTCTTTCCTCGGGCCTACCCTTTAGAATGAAAGATACGAATGGTTATCTTTCATATGTGAGTAATACATGGAGACTGAACCACTGCTCTGATGGGTTGATAGGCCTATCACAAAAGCGCCTTTCAAAGGCAAGTTTAGTCTTCCCTTTGAAGCTAACAGATTCTCCAAACTAGAAGTGAAACCATTCCGGGAGTAGCATTTGCTTCTACTTATCCCAGAAACCGTGGGCCCTGTCTACCTCTCCCACCTCAATTCATTCTTGCCGGCTCGCAGGCTCAGCTTCAGTTACTTGTGTTCTCAATCAGCTCATGCCAGGATCACGGCATTTGTTCTTTCCTCTGCTTTTAAGGCTTCCCTTAGATCTTTGCATGGCTGATGCCTCCGCCTTCAGGTGAGAGCTCGCGTCTATACCACTCCTGGCCATACCAGCTACAAGCACCTCTTGTCCGGGATACACTGTCACCTTATTCTATGGTATTTCCTCCACAGTTCTTATCACTATCTATGTGCACCTCTTCGTATTCTTGGGTTTTTCTCTTCACTAAGTGAGATGTGACTAGAAATGTGTTCTACATGTAAGCCAACAGATGCCCATTGACTGGACGACTGCCTGGCCCAGATTCAATGCCTGGTACATATTTTGAATTAATTCATTAATGTAAACATTATAGAGCTGAATAAAAATAGTTGCATCTTGCTATCAATAATCACCAAAGAATAAATCATAATCATTTCACTTAAATTATTTTAAAGTTAAAAATCTTTACTAGCTGAAAAGCAACAATAAAAATTTTCATTTTACAAAAGTAATCTGAAAATAGCTGATTAGGTTCCAGTCTTATTTTCTTGATTTTGCTAGGTCTATCATTCTTAAAGCCCTCATTCTACTATATATGAGAAGTATGGAGGCACCAGAATTGAATTTCTTTATATATTGCTTGGTGAGTAAAATATTATTGTATGCCTCCTCTTGATCCCTTTCCCTCGATTGGGAAAATTAATAAAAGCATAGCTTGATCGTCTGCTTTCTTTACTTTTTTTGGCATAATATTAGGTAGGTGTAACATTGTTTTGGAATCTATAACTGAATGCTTTACTTAATTGAAATTAACAATTGCATAGGATTTTTTTAAAAAAATCTCATGAATCATGTATTATTGCAACTCAATTTTATAAAATAGAAGATGTAAGTCCAGGGGCAAAAATGTGCTTTCCTAAATTTGCAAAATAAGTCAGTGTTGGTGGATCGGTACATACAATCTTAGAATCCCTTTGCCAAGTCTGCTGCACATCCTACCAGCCTGGACAGCTATGGAATAACAATATTGGAAAAAGCACAAGAGAGAGCAGAAATGATGGTGGCTTCTAATTCAGCTTTGGCTGATGAGCTAAATGAACTGGCAGTGCTTACAAGAGAGGGACCAGGAGTTGTAGCTATAGCCAATTTTCTGTGCAGACTAATATAACATTTTCTTTAGCAGAGGAGATTGGTCAAAAGTCCCATTTTCCTTTTTCAAATGCCTTTTGTTCAGCACTTCATAAATGCAGTTTACTAAAGTATATTTCTGTTTGCTGGAAAGTTTAAATAATTAGGAGGAGCCCTTGCCAAGTTTCCATAGTTTCCTCTGCACTCATGTCAGGTTTGATGAGCGCTGGCAGGTTTTTGAACCCTTGCACCAGTGGTTCAAAAATGTCCAGAGGTTTCTGGGAGAAGGTCTAGCAGGTCAGTCCGTGTGCCTAGGCCAATCAATTCTAACTCTGATTTTTCCAGGTACCTGCACCGCAGAGGTGGGGAATTAGGAATGAGAGTAAGGTAGTCAGTTCTGAGAATTTGATCCCATTTAACCTTCTGGTTAATCTACCGTGAATCTGTGCTTGACAAAGGCTAGTGTGAGATTGTTTTGAATTCCCTCACCACCAGCCAGAGATAGACATATTTTTGGGCAAGTATTTTAAAGGCTTATATTTATTAAAATTTATTTTTATGGAAAACACCTTGACCACACTTTATTATTTTTTTTTGAAAATGCTACTCTTACAAATTTCTAACTAATGATATAATTACTTCATTAGGTAACATAATTAGAAATTACTTGAAGTATAAAGAGTGCCTGGTAAAGAAATGCTTAATTTACTAAATAATTTCTACTCAAATGATTATTAAGTTAAAATCAGAAGTTACTGAAAATCTCAAATGATTTTTTTTACCAGTGCCAATAATTGCTCAATTAGCAATTAGTTACAAACAGCAGTGCCCTTTATTTTTACTTAAAATAAGTAAACCAATTTCCACTATTTAAAAAATGAATATCAACTAGTTCAGAGGATAAAAAACATTGTCCCTTGTTAGTAGAACCTACAGCAGTACAGAAGCCCTGTCTGTTTCTAAGAATTAGACAGAGATATAAAGAAACTTTTTCTCTTTATCCTTTACTGCAGAAGCATGGAGGAGAGGGAAGGATTCTGGTTTAAGCTTGATTTTTCTAAGTGTCCCTTTAAAGTGAACACAATAATTGCTTCTAATTTAAAAGATAGAAAGGGAATGTCCTTGCCTTTCAATATTTAAATAATTATTTTTTAATACAGCTGATTATATAATTCATGAGAAGATGCCTTAAAATTTTATGTACTCATGGCTACCCATTTTTACTGAGGAACTAACAATTGGACTCCACTTTTTCTTCCCACCTGTCATTAGATTACATTATGAGTAGGGAAGTTAGGACACGGTATATACAGTGGTTCTACAATCTTATTTTTCTTGCAACCTATCTGCAGTGTGTTTTAATTCATATGATTAGAACAACTTATTTGCTTTATATGTTTTGTCTTTGTTCTGGTTGTTTGAAAAGTAGTAAATATTGTGAAAGTAACCCAGGATTTGCAGGCAAGTAGCTGTGTTCTTCAGAGGTTCAAATCAGGGCTCTGTCCCTTACTGTTTAACTTGAACAACCTCAGTCTTGTTTCCTTATTACAGAAAGGGGGGTCATGGTAACTCCTTCCCAAAGTAGTGTGAGGGTTATATGAAATAATATATGATGTGTCTGTAGTCTGTAGAGCGTTCAACACTAATCACTCCCTCTCTCTGCCCCAACCATAGCATTCCAACTGCTAGAAGTGTTAAAGTAGATATGGGATGACTATAAAACTAGAAAGTTGTAGATGGATTTTCTGTGCTTGGTGAGAGATTTGTTATGTTTGTGACATCTTGTTTATCTCGATCTTTCTGTGTTTTGAAACAAAATTGATTCTAGAGATTATGTTTGCAAGTTGAGGCCAAGGTAAGTAAAAAGTATAAGGTAAGGCAAAACACTTAAGCTAAATACATTCACCTATTAAAATTATGGTCTTCATACTGGTGACAAGTTACATCCAGAAAAAACTGAATGGTACCACCAAGTCCCTTTATGAAATCATACAGGTGACTCCTCAGGCAGCCAGACAGAGCCATATGGACTCTTTATTAGCATATATTTTTATAATATTATTTAGCTGTGTTTTTGGTCCACAGCTTACTAGAAAAGAAAAAACAACAGGAAAATCATTATATAAAGTAATCAATTAAAAGCAGTCAGAAGACATCAAGAGGAGGAAAAGCTAGGTAATCTATCTGGAGGAATGAGAGGGAAAAATTAAGCCATCAAGAGAGATTTGAACTATATTTCAGTTATTACCTTAGTATCATATGATGTTTAAAATAAAAAACTGAGAAGTCATTTCTAGTATATGAGGTTCTTGACATCAAGTTTTATGTCTTGATTATCTATTCTTGGACCATTGAACAATGCTTATTAAATAGTAGGCATTTAGTGAAGCAAGAAAAGAACTAAGAAGGAAAGGGAGGAAGGAAGGAAAGTGAAAAGAAAGAAAGGGAGAGAAGAAAAGCTTGGGAAAGAAAGGTAGAAAAAAGAGAAAGGGTAGGAAATAAACTGTAGTCTCCTACACATAATTTAGGTAGAATTCATCAAAAATTGGAGAGTAAATTTTAGTTATTGGTTGTTGATGTATCATTCCCTAAAGAGGCCAACTCAATAAAACATTCCTCTAAGATCTCCAAACCAATCCTAAACCTTGACTTATTATTACTATAAAATGTGGTATTTGTGTTTTTATTTAATTAATTTCTAAAATTTTGCACTGAAATTAAATGTATTCTTTATGTGACTTAACTTCAACAATAGAAATAAACATTGTTATGGATTATGCATTTGCCAAAAATATTGTGTATATTAGGTTTGCTACAGGGATGCTTAAGTCTCTTTGTATTACCTTCTGTCACTACCAACTGATTTGATGACTGCTCAGAGCCTCAAGAATCAAGTTTATTGGTATTTGTTAGTTAAATAAATGTATATATTTCTTCAGTCTTGAAATATGATTTTTTTTCTAAAAAGAAACTGTATGGTGTCTATTTAATTAAAATATATCTGATTTTCTAGACTGCCAGGAGTGAGAGGTAAAAAAACCCACAAATATCACTATTTACAGTGCCTTCCATATATTTTATTAAGTACTCTGATAAAATAAGAAAGAACCCCAAATATGCTTGTAAATATTTCACTTGATATCCTTTGCAAAAGCAAACAAACAAAAGCAAACCTCACCTTTTCATTGTATATATTTCTACTGCTCTTTAGTTGGTTTTTATTTCAATTTGAGTTTATATTAAAAGGCTGAGTTTATTTGAATTTGAGGGTTTGTTTGGTGCCAGTGAGTAAGTACACACATAGAGTAGAGAAGCACAAAGTGTGGAAGAAGGCCCATAAATTCCCCATGGAGTTCATTTTAGCCAATGAAGTATTCAGGTAAGTTATATTTTATATTTAACTTTTATGTTTACTGTGTATATTCAGTGTTCAGGGCAGCAACAGAGGTTGAGACCATCATCAAGAGTGAGGAAGAGATCTCAGTACAGAAACAAATGGAATAAAATGGAGCTGATGATGAAAGCATATCGAAGAAACCAAGTCAAATGGGTCTGCTAAGGAGCTGAAATTTGTTGAATTAGCATTCAGATTGTTTCAAGATTATCCCCCTCCCATTCTCAAAGATATATGCTGATCAGAAAAGTGGCAGCAATATTTTAAGAGTGTTGAGTTTTTCTTTTATCTCACTTTGTTTAGAATTAATCCATCACATAGAATTTCTATATTTCAAATTAACAGCAACAACAACCAAAGATAGTGCAAAATCCTTTACCGATATTATAAACATCTTGATTTTAAACCCTGCAAGGAAGTTGAATTACTTTCTGTTTATAAATGAGGAAACTTTTTTCTGAAAGGGTTAAGATTTTTTAATTGCCAGTTCTTTATACTCCATTGGGTTGGTGATTCAAGTCATCTATCTCAGTTCAGCAAAGTTCACAATGAGCAAAGTTCAAATCTTCGATTCTGAAAGCACTGGACTAGGAACAGGATAAAGAAATGAATACAGAACTGCACATCTTTTTTCATGTGCAGGTTATAGTAGAATTATTAGTTGCCTAAAACAGACTTGAGAATGCTAAATTTTTGCAATAAGATGTATCTTAATAATAGTTATAGCCCTAAATATCAACATTAAAAAACTTACCCTTTTGAGAAAGCGCTTATGCAATGCTGAACTTATGATGGGGCACTGCTCTGAATGCCTAGAATATTTACCTAAAAAGAAGGAATTATGATCATTCTTTTACCAAAGAGGAACTATAGGCACCAAGAGGTTAATATGTTTGTTCAGGGGCACAGGGCTGGAATGCAGAGTCAGAGATTTGCACCCAGGCAGCCTCACTCCAGGGACTGCCCATCACCCAACACCACTGCACTGCCTCCCACCGGGCTGGGGGGCCTCCAAGTAAAAGTTTACCTTCTTGAGATAATCTGTACGATTATCCAAAATTGACTTTGCTGAGAATACCTAGGAATCCAAAATACTACGCCTCTCTGTCACTGTTCTTCATTCTTATTTTATGTACATTTTTTCCAGTGGTACTGTCACAGATACTTTGCTTTTCGTGTGTTTGTGTAAAGTATGTCTACTTAGATAGATGAAATTGCAATGCAGTAACTATAAAGGGCATATTTCCATAGGTTATTAAACACCAAAGTGATTTTAAAAAGCAGGCAACCCCTACTGATTAACACATACACTCCTTAAATATATCAATTATTTATGATTTCAAACATATTTCCTCAAAAGTTAAAGAGACGTGTAACTAAAAACAAAGTTTAAGCGAAAACTAGTCTTTCTCACTTGCTCTAGTTGACAAAGAAGAGAGAGAAAAGAGAGTTAATATTTGCTGAATGCCTACTAGGTAACAAACACTTTCACACATGGGCTTCTAATTCCAGCAGTATGTCCAAGAGTTATTAGCCTTAGTTTGTATATTATGAAGTTGAGACACTGAGAGGTTAAATGACTTGCCCAAAGTCAGAGTTGGTTAACAGTGGAATAAGTGTCCTAAGTCAGGTTGTCTTACCCCACTGTGCTGGGATTGACTTTAAAAAGAGGACAATACTAATATAATTGAGATAACTTCTTCTGGGCACATAGATTCAGTGACCAATTCCTGAAGTTTTTATAATACTATTCTTTTTATTTTAAAGTTAAAATTTTTAATTTTTTGGACAGTGTTTTGTGGTTACCATTCATTTGTTTTCTTATTGATCTACCAGTTCATAACAAGCATTCTCTTCTGTAATTGAGTTAAATCTAGGATTTTTCACTTTTATCCCTACAATCCTGTGCATCAGGGAAGAACACACTGGATCTAGCAATACCCATGGTGTCCTAAACTCGATCAGTAGTCAACTCCCAGGGTTACTGTTCAGTTTACATGGATCTTCCTGTGCAGGGAATGACCTGCAACTCACAGAGATGGTCCTCCAGCAGCTATATTATTACAATTGGGCCTTCTTTTCTTGACAATGACTGATAGATGCAGAGGGGGCATCCAGCCCAATCTGGATCAATCAGAAGTTTTAGAATTTTGATTTGAGAGATATAGAGACACAGAGTTGTTGGAGCCCAGCTTATGTTTTTTAAATATTCTTGTTTACCCTGGCCCCTGTTGTTGTTTTTTTTACAGTTCTTTAGTTTTACAACACTTCTTGACTTCCTTGAAATTAGCATGAATTCTTTCTAATTCATTTTAATTTGGGATCTAATGAACTAGAGTTTTCAATGTTTGCCATTAGAGAGATGTTTACTCATATACAGCCATACCTATTTTTCAAGATGCCAAAAGCCCACATGAAAGAGAGAAATTCCACCTAATGAGAAGCATCCATACTGGGGAGGCTGCCCCACTGGGAGGCTCAGAACTTGCAAACCTCTTGATGATGCCTTTCGTTGCTTGCAGTGTGCATTAGCTTCCTATTGCTGCTATAACATATTACCACAAGCTGAGTGGCTTAAAACAATGCAAGTTTATGTTCTTAGAGTTCTGGAGGTGAAAAGTCTATGATCAAGGTGTCAGCAGGCTGCATTCCTTCTCTTCAGGGGAGAAATCTTTCATTGCCTTTTCAAGCTTATAGAGTGTCTCTACATTCCTTGACCCCATCTCCTAAATACAACACAACTATCTCTGGTTCCATCTTCATATCTCTTTTTCCTAACTTTGATTCTCCTGTGCACCTCTTATAAGGACCTTTGTTATTATATTTGGCCCATCCAGATAATCCAGGATTATCTCCCATCTCAAGCTCCTTGACTTACTCCATTTTATCATGTAAGGTGGTATGTTTACAGGTTATAAGGATTCGATCTTCATCATTGTTTGGGGGCCAGTATTCAGACACAACTCTATGAAATGTAAATGATCATGGTGTTGGTAAATGGCCACTGGGCGTGAGATATTGCATTGCTTGCTCTCAAGAGATCAGGGGAACTCATAAGATCAGTAAATCTTAAAATTTCACAAATCAGAGAATCCTCTGACTCACTGCATTCTCATGGACTCTGAGAGAGAAAGCACTAACAATAATAGAAGATCCATGGTATTTTATTACTCCGTGTCTCACAAAATATCTTCCATCTCTTGACTATTTGTATGGAAAAAGTATTGAAGATCAAGGAGGGTGAAAACCCTGGTAATTGATATTCTTAAGTTCGTGAAATTGTCCAAGCTTTAATTACAAGTCAGAGTTTAGTCTTTATTGTGTATTGCTGTTCTCAATACAATAACAACTAGCATTTTGAAAGAAAATCTGGATTTGGAGAAAGAAAAATAAGTGAAGAAATGTCTTCAAGTTATAAATCAGTCCCTGAGATTTTATACCAGTTGATTATGTATGCTTTTGTGAATACACTACTTTCATTTCCTTTTAAGAATGTTTTTTATTGTCCTCTGAAGACCAGATCCATCCACAACAAATGCAACATCAATCATTTTTACAAAGCTTCTATAACATTGATAGAGTAATATTTATCTTGTGAGTTGATGCTTTGGAGGAAATATAGTATGCCTTGATTTTAAAAAGCACATCTTGTAGTTAAAAGTTGTTCTGTTTTGTTTTTTATTTAAAAGGAAAGCATATTTTGGATCTATGGTTGAATGAAAATGAGTGGAAAATATCAACTGAAGTTTGGTGAACCCAAGTAATTAAGGTCCAGATGCTCCACTTGACCCTGTGCCTGCATCCTGTCAAAAGACCCAGACTGTCAACACTTGTTTACAGCAACCTTGATCAGGGAGGTGTGTAACCTCAGGTTCTTAAAACCTACAATTGTCAATCACTACAAAAAGAGTCTCAACACCAGTGACCCTTGTGGGGCAGACTCAGCTTTGACAGATTTGATAATCGTGAAATATTCCAGGGTAAGCGAGAATCACTGTTGCGAACATTCACTTCTTTAACCCCAAGAATTCTATTTAACACAGAAGCAGCATCTCTCTGTTTTTTTCCCTTCACTGGTGGAGTGAATAGAGCCTTCAAAAGCTATGTTCTGATTATTACTTTTAACCATTCAAATATTATGTACATTAGTTAATAAATACATTTCTTTTAACAGGCACCTCCTGTGTGAGATAGTGAAAAAGAGCACCAGATTTAAAATAAGAGGCAATGGATTCAAGTCCTTTTTCCATCCATATGTGATTTTTGTCATCTGTATTGGCCACTTAACTTTCCAAGTGTCAGGTGTCATATAATCGCTTTAAGAATGATACTCAATTGTTAACATTTGTTGAGCACATTCTCAAAACAGATATAGTTCTAACAGCTTTAGCTATATCAACTATTTAATCCTCAAAACAATTTGGAATTGGTGCAATTATTATCCACATCCACCATCGAGGAAACTGAGGCTTAGACAGGTTAAATAACTTGTCTGGAGTGTTATAATGGGAAGATAATGACACCCATTTCAAAAAAGTTTAAATGCAAATGAGAGTCAGAATGATTTCTTCAAAATGAACTTTTAAACTCTAATGTGGGTTTTAAAATTTGAAGAAGTATAGCATATTGCAGAGCACTCTGCCTATGAACTGGGATGACCTGCGTTTCAGTCCCCACTCTTCCAACTACAAAGACTATGGTACGAGACAAATCACCTAACCTCAATTATTGGTATATTCATTCACAAAATGCAAAACATAATATTTATTTTATGGGATTTACTACATGACTTAGGTGACAATGCATGTGAACATTTAGATGCATAAAAAGGATTAAGAGAAAATAAATGAACATTTCCATTTCCTTCCTCTCCTCTCTTTTTTTCTAGGTATCATGGGAGAATGTAAATACCATGGGAAAGCAAATAGACATTGCTCCAATTTTTCACTCCAACATTTTGTCATTCAGGGAATAATTACATAACCCGGTTTTGTCATTATGGTTTGCGATAATGATAGAAGTTGTGGAAAACTTTAAATTAGGCAAAACATACAAGTCACTGGCCCAGTGCCTGGGATGAATGGTGAATTTAATGAATATGTGTCTTTCTTTTCCAAGCTTACCAAAGTGGCTCCAGTCCTGTGTCCTATATCCAAGAAACTGGGTAGTTGAGTGGGTTGTCAGAAATCTGCAGGTGCAAAAGGATATTAGAAATGCTTACTCCTTAATTCTACAATATGTACTGAGCGCCTACTTTGTGCTCTGAAATGACATAGCATGGTAAATAAGACTCGGTTCATAGAACTTGCAGCCATGTGGGGAGAGAAGATGTGAACTAGTAAATGAATAGTGTGTTGAGGGCTAGGAGGAAAATGAAGAGACGCTTGGATGTGGTGGCCCACTAAATAGTATGTTTGCAGATGGGCTCATGGAAGATGTGCTACTGGAGTTTATGAGGAATGGAAGCTAGTCACACAGAAAAGGAGGAAAGAGCGTTCCAGGTAGGGAGTTCAGGGACAGTATATTCTCCATGACAAAAATGGCTTAATGGTAAATTTTGTTTTTATTGAAGTCCACTTTCTTGAGGAATAATTTACATAAAATACACCTATTTTTAGGATAAATGTGATGATTTTTGACAAATATATGTGTGAATTCTTTTTTAAAGGTTGATTTACTTATTTACTTTTATCCATTTTAACCCCACTCCCCACCTCGTTTTTGCTGTTTTTGTGTCCATTCGCTGGGCAGTTCTCACTGTCTGTTTCCTGCCCTCTCTTCTCATCCTTCTCCTCCTGTCAGCCCTGGGATTCAATTCTGGGAGACTCCCATGTGGGAGAGAGGCATCCTACCACCTGTGCCACCTTAGTTCCTGGTGTTTTGGCACGTCTCATCTTGCCTCTCCCTTGTGTCACTCTCCTGTTACCTCATTATCTTGCTGCGTGGCTTGGTGGGGCCTGGCACGCTCGCACACGGGGCCTGGTGGTGCACCTGTGTGTGGGGCCTGGGGACTCACCTGCTTCTGGGGCCTGATGGCACACCTACTCATGGGACCTGGTGGCCTGCACACCTTCTATATTTTTCTTTATTTTACCAGGAGATCCTGGGGATCGAACCCAGGTCCCTACATATGGTAGGCGGACATCCAACCATTTGAGCCACATCTGCCCCCCTATATGTGTGGCACAAGTTTTGGCTTTTGATACTGCATAGTTCTATTTTTACTATTAGTATAAGGAAACATCTCCTGATCTCTCACAAAAATGTTAAGTGAGTCATTTTAAAACCAGTCTTTTTTTCTTGCTTCATTTTTACCTCTTTTCTTCCCACTACCATAGCATGTCTTGATAACTTAATGTTCCCTTCCATCTTTTCTTTATGTTCTTATCTCAAATACAAACACACACATATATATGAAGCTTACATAAAAAAGTGTGTTTCTTATATACAGATGTTCCTGTTATGGTTGTTGTACAACACTGAGATCTTATTATATATACTTGTCTGCAACTTGACTTTCTCACTCAATTGTATCTCATGAAAATTCCTCTAAATCTTCAATTTTACTTTTAATTTATTCTTTCTAATGACTGCATAATAATTCATGGGGTGATTGTACCAAAATTATTTCAACAAGTCTTCCCTTCCTATTGATGGATCTTCACTTTGTTCCCATATTTTTAACGACTATATAAATTTCTGATCCCCTGAACACAGGCATAAACAAACACACATACAGGCACGCAGATACAGCACATAATTTTTAAATCTGTTTTAAAGTTTCTTGAGTTAGATTGCCTTTAGCTGATTGTGTGGTCAAACATATTTCTTCATTTTATTAATCCTTGTTATCAGGCTGCTTTTAAAAATGGCTCCAACAACTCACACTTCCAGCAGCAATGCATGAGAGCACTGTTACCTGCTTCCCTGACAGCAATAGGAATAGGCCTTTACAGACATTTAAAGGTCTGTTGATAAGTAAATGTGTTGCCTTAAATTTATGTTGACTATATATTCCTGACTACCACTGAATTTCAGCCTCTCTTTATGTTTGTTAGGAATTTGGATTTGTTATTTTGTGTAATACCTATTAATATCTTTTTGCCTATTAGTATTCTTTCCTTCAGTTTGTTTTGTTTATTCCTTTTTATCAGTCTTTAAATACTTCTTACATTTTTCCATGCCCCAAATTTATAATATTTCCCCTAAAATTGTTGTTTTTATTTTGACTTAGTTTATGCAATTTTCTCTGTGCAAATTCATTTTTTATAAAATAAAATATGGGTTTTTGGGCTGTACCAATATAGTTTTATATTCAGTCAACTAGATTTCACAAAGTATTATGGCTATTATTTTTTTACATTTGAAACATCATGATGAGTTTTACATTTAGAGTATTTTAACTATGATTTTCACATTTAAGTACTTAATTTATTTGGAATTTACTTTCCTCTAGATGGATATCCGGTTAGAACAGCATCATTTATTGAATAATATACCCTACTGCCAGTGACTGGAAACCTCACTATATATTAAGTCCTCCTATATTCAAGGGTCCATTTCTAAATCCTCTTTGAAGCATACTTTGAGAAGACTAATTGGTCCAATTTTGCTGCACCACAGAGAGTATGGAGAAAATGGTGGCAGATGAACTTGGATAAGGAGATAAAAGCCAGAGCACAAGGTGTCGTGTACACTTGTCTGAAACAAATTAGAAGTAAGGAATTTAATCCATCTGATTTACATTTTTAATAAAATCATGTTGGCTGTGGTGCAGGTGGATGATTTGTGGGAGAGTAGAAGAAAGGAGACACATTTTAGAAGAGCAATTCAGTGGTCCAAGCAAAAGATAATGGTATTTGAGGTCCTTGATAAGCCATTTATTATCTAGGTTCACCTAGATAATCCAAATATTGTTGGTGCTGTAGCACAGTGAGCTAAAGCAAAACAAACTATATACAATAAATTTCATTTATTTAGTATGCTTAAATAGAAGTGTTTCCAATAAATCAGAAATACTAGTTACCTGATACTTAATCAAAATAAAGCTTGTGTTTCAGCACTGCTTGTTCATGATATTTCTAATTTGTATTCATCACCTTTATTGAGATAGTTAAGTTCAGTTTATTGAAGGTAATTGAATCTTTCATGATTCAGAATTCTGCAGTGCCTCAGGGACATCATTCTAAGCATCAATCCTCATTTTATGGGCATAGATCAGACTGAAATTCTAGTGAAAACAAGTAAAACTCTGGAAATTGCATTTTACCAGAGCCCTGATGATCAACTTTTTTTTTTTCCTTCACCTTTTTGGGTCATTTGACTTTTTTTCCCCCTGAAAACTGAGGGTGCAATAATTTTGGTCAATGAAAATTCAGGTTTATTGGATTCCTATTAAAAAGTGATTAAACTATAATATTTCTAATGCATCAGATGATACACTCTTTCTCTTAAGAAATTTTTAAAAAATATTTTTCAACCTGGTTTAAATACAACAGAAGTTACAATGTGGTGATTTTGGTGGGTGTTGGAAGGAGAACAAGGGAAGCATAGAGTTTGTTTTAGATATTAACAGAATGTTATTAAAGCATATTTTGACCAGAATAACCAGAAAGATCTGAATTACATCCTCCATCAGCCTGCCATTTGTAGTTCACAAAGGAAATATATTACTGCTTAGCTGAGGCTCCAGGTCCCTTTGTAGATATACAGTGAGATGCAGTAGACTAAATGGAAATCTCTTTCTACTTAAATATGACACAGCCTCGAACCTGGAGCTACAGCTGCAGAAAAGCCTGCCCTTCGTCTTGCACATCCAAAACACAGACTTCTTCTAGCAAAGATAGGCAATGAACTAGCATTATCAATTATCAATCTTCAAGATGTGGGAGAAAGACAAGCAAAGAGTTATTCTTGCTCTTTAGGAAAGAGATGCTCTAGTCCTCAAACGTAAAGATTTTTAGGGATGGAAAATGGGCATGGCAGTCACTTTCAGGAAAATTTATCCTGATGTAGTCATGTGGGTAAGAGGATCAAACTTGTCACATTTCTCCAGACTCATGGTAAGGAGATAGATAGGGACAGAGCGAAACAGACATAGAGTCAGACGGAGAGAATGGGATGAGATTGAAACTTTTGAGAAATGAATAGGAGGAGCCCAGGCCATTTTGCCAGTCTGGATTTATAACACCTTCCAGAGAGAAAAAGCCACTTGTTCCCCAATATAGACTACCCATCCAGCTAAAGATACAACACAACAAAAAGTAGTCTAATTAGTGTCCTTTGATCAATCCAATTAGCACTTTACTTTGGTGGGGTAGAGTGTGGTGGTGATGGGTGTCGTGATAATTAGAGGAGAAGGAGAAAGAGCTAGAGACTTTAAATTATTTTCCTTTTAAAGCAAACCCTAGGTACCTTGCTAAAGAATAATCTTCCTCTTTTTCAAAAGACAGTACCCTTGAAACATATGCACAGGTTTAGGAGGGGCATTCAAAGCACAGTGAGGTTGAAAGAGATACCACGTGCCTAATCTGGTGAACCATCACAACACTGGACAATAGTGGACTGTCAGGTGCCCTATAGAAAGTTTATTTTCATATCTTATGACTTTTGTTAAAATTCATAAAATGTAACTTATTAGTTAGAGATCTGATGATGCTTATTCTGTCATTTTCTTATGTGTTAGTGCTGTTGAGACTGTCGTTTAGAAAGGAGGTCAGTAGCAGGTAGATACAGAGAATGAGGAAAAAAGGACACTTGGAGAAAAGCAGGAGTAAGACAGGAAAAGAGACAATAGGAAGCATATGGGATACAAGAGATGACCAAAGATATTATAAATCTTGTAAAAATAAACAGAAATTGTAAAGAGCAAGTCAAGAGGGAAGGAAATGGAAATGGCCTGATGCATTCCTTTCCCTGGCAAGGTGGGGGACTAGCTGACCACAAGCCGAGGGTGGCTTGAGCTCACTAGGAGTTGATTTTTCATCTAACAGCAGGGAGGTTACACCCAGCCATAGCCTTAGCAGTTTCTCCTGCTACTCAGGTCAACAGCTGACTGTGTGGTCTACAGTAGGGTCCAACCAACCTCCATTAATGTCAACTGGTCCACAGCTACCTGGCCATTTCCTTCTGTGCTCAGGTTATAGAACAACCCCAAGTACTGGTGAGAACGCAGTATGGCTCTTATTATTATGAAAGAGTTTCGTTTAAGCAATTACCACTTCATAATCTACTTAGGTAAGACATGAAGATTAAGAAAATGCTTGTGTTTTACCAATAGAGGTACCTACATTATAGGTTCATTCTCCTCAATCTTTTATTTTTTCAAAGCATTTCAACATAACATCTTTTTTTTCATTTTTCAAAAATAATTTTTGGAAGATAAAAGTAATACACATTTACAGTGTAGAACACTTAGAAAATATTTAAAAATATGAAGAAGGAATTTTAAAACAATCAAATTTCACTTCCTCTTTGAGATAAACTCCTTTCCCATTTTAAAGATCTTGTCACCTACTACCAAATTGCTCCCAGAAACGTATATTAACTTTTACTCCCATTTCCTGTTTAAGAGAGAAAGGAATTAATTTAATTGATATATTTTAATATCTGTCCAGTCCCTCAATCTTTGTTGCTGCATTTTAAAAATTGTTTTTTATTAATTAATCCCTAAGCTGCTTTCATTGCTTTTCCAGGGAAATATCTGTAAGGAATTCCCTCTTTAGATCCAGAGTCACTAAGAGTTCCATAGTGTATTGTCAACTCAGACTTGCACCTCCTGTTCCCTGACAGACAGCCACTTCCATTTTGCTCATCTCATTAGCTAGTGGACATAATTTTTTGTTTGTCCAAGGTATTCATGTTTGTACATGTGTTTTAAATTTATTTCATCACCTGTATTTCAGAGAAGGGAAACTTGCATGTTATTTTGTTAGCATCTTTTAAAGGTAAGAAACTATAGGTTACAATCCTGAGGAGTGTCTTGACAACTCTTGATTGAACAATCCCAATAGTGAGCTCACTACTTGGCAAAATTGTTTCCACTTTGAGATTTTTGGCCACTTTTTAAATAAAAAAAAAAAACAAAAAAAAAACAACTTCCTTATTTTGACCTAAATGATATTCACCTATTTGTTTACTGCCATGGAGAATACAGTTTTCTTCTCTCTTCTGCTAAAAGAATAATAATAATTCTGTCATGAAATTTCTCATGCCTCTGTTAAGTTTTGCCTTCATGTCCAAGTTAACAAATCCTTTCCCTTCATACCCTGCACTATCCAGATTAGCATTATTTAAATTCACTCTAATTTCAATATCCTCTTAAATATAAAGTTATAACTGAACAATGATAATTAACTGCATTCTGATCATCATGCCTACCCAAAAAGTTAAAGAATTTCAATTTGGCTTGAATTGTTATTAGAAGGGTCATGATATTTTGTGCTCACTGCTTTATTTCCAAGACAGTCATACAATATTTACTTAAAAATTCTTTCTAAGTTTTTCCCTTGGATATGTTTGGCATTTGGAGTCACCTTAGTGTTATTGTGACTTACGTTCTTCAATCCTATGGAAGAAGGACTACATTTATTTTCCACCGTGTTGTCCAGTGTTTCTGTCAATTACACTTAAAAAATAAACACCTGCTTTGGATGATCACATTCCATATATTAAAAGTGAGATTCAGAAATGCAATAGCTAAAAGCATGTTATGCAGTAAAGAGACCAGGAAAAAAGACTTCTTTCCTTTATTTTATTAAAAACTTGCAGCATGAAAATGGGCTCCATGTTTAACCTATGAGATAACAGTTTCTAATTTGAAAAATCATCATATCCTTTCCCTAAACAGAACCTGTGGTTGTGGTGATATTCATGCAATAAAAACTGTGTAAAACATCTTTGAAAGACATAAAGTGCTGCATACAGATACAGTCTACTGAATTCTTCTGCCTCCACAGGGTGAGTCCCACACTCTGACAACAATCCTAGTGGCAGAGAGGAAATATTATCTAAACAAACAGGTGATATTTATCTCTTCTCTTTTTGATACTCACCGGAAGAATTTTCTACATTAATAGATTCTAATTTTTTAAAAAAAGATTACACAGTTAGTACCTAGTATAAAACAGCAATGGGACACGCTAATATTTAAGCCCCATGAACACAACCCAGAGAGTTCAAAACACTCCGTGGTTTTTTTTTTAATTTTTAATTTACAAATAATCATAGGTACACGGGAAGTTGCAGAAGTATACAGGGAGGTACCATGTAGACTTCATCCAGTTTCCATCAAAGATAATATCTTGTAATAATAATATCTTGTACAATATCAAAACCAGGGAATTGAAATTGGTACAAATGACAGAATTTATTCAATATTCAAATTTCACCAGTTTTAGCCACACTCATTGTTTGTGTGTGTGTTTGTATGTAGTTTTATGCAATTTTATCACACATGCAGATTTGGGTGCCCCACACTGAAACCAAGACAGAACTGTTCCATCCCCACAAGGGACCCTGTGCTACCCTTACATAGCTACACCTACACCTAATACCCAGTCCCCATCAGCATTGATAAGTCAGGTTAATAGTACTTACTTTGATGGAAATGACACTTTACCTCTGTGGTCTTCCCAATCTCTAACACCTGGATATGACTAATCTGTTTGGCATCTCTGTAACTTTTTTCAAAAAACGTCATATAAATGATATCAT
>JAQZBX010022649.1:0-31395 GCA_029593785.1 Cabassous unicinctus | reverse complement strand
ATCTAATCTGTTAATCTGGGCATGATTGAATTATGATTAGGGCGTTGACTGGGCCATGTCAATCAGTAGGGCATTGAGCCCCACCCCCTGGTGGGTGGGGAATTGAATATAAAAGGCAAGGCAAAGAACAGAGTTGAAGCAGTCATTGAGAAGCAGCTTTGATGTTGGAAAGAAGGCCCCAGGAGAAGAAAAGCAAGCCCTTTGCCTGATCGCCTACAACTGACCTTGTGGAGGAAACAGGAGCTAAGCCCAGAGAGAAATGCAGCCCCGGGAAGAGAGGAAGCCAAGAAGCCTGAACCCTGGGCAAATATCGGCAGCTGTCTTGCTCCAACACGTGACAATGGACTTTGGTGAGGGAAGAAACTTATGCTTTATGGCCTGGTAACTGTGGACTTCTACCCCAAATAAATACCCTATATAAAGACCAACCCATTTTTGGTATTTCACATTAGCACCCCTTTGGCTGACTAATACAGGCCTCTTAGGCTATTTTAGAATTTTTATCTATTTCTTTTATCTTTTAGTTCCTCAGTGTTGTCTTTAAATTCACTATTTCTTTTGTCAGCTCCAATCTGCTATTGAATTTCTCCTGGGAATTTTTCAGTTCAAATATTGTAGACTTCAGCTCCAAATTTTCTGTTTCATTCATTTAAAAAAGGAACCCAAGTCAGTCTTTCCCAGCCAGAACAAGGCCAGGGATTTCAAAAGACAGCATCATCTGGCTCCAAATTGTCCTGGGGAAGGGATAAGTTAGAGGTCAAGAAGGGTTTCACAATCTTCTCCTATGGTTCTCTGAAGCTGCATTTTCTTGTTTCATCTCTTTTCCAATAAATGCAGCCCTTTTTCTGTATTCTGTAGAACTGAAGAAGTGTACACTCTTCATGTTTCCTCTTCTGCTTTTCCTGGGCTAAGTTGGGAAACTGACTGCTTTCAGAAGCATTCCCGCAGTGATTGGAAGTAGCTAATTTAAAGAAGTGGTAAGTGATCTGACTGTACATCCACAATTCTTGGAGAACTAGGTCTGCATATCCCAATGTAGCACCAGAAAGCTGCATCAGGAGCTGGAGTTGATTAATTCATTGCTGCATGCCATGTATTAGGGGAAAGGGTGACCACAGCCACTGCACAGAAAGTGCTATACAATGGTATTTACTGCAGTTAACCAACTCTTTCTCTCACCTTGCCTGGATGCCACACAAGTTTTCTTAGAAAATGGAGTTTCAAAGTAATTTTTCAGGCATTTCCTGACTGTTTAATAATTACCCTGGTGGAGGCACTGATACCTGGAGCATCCTACTCCATCCCCTTCCCACAATATTCTGAAGAAAAGCTTACTAATACTTTAGTTATCTGCTAAATGTATGTATGTTAAAGTATTAGTAACCATTAAAATGGTTTATATTATTTTTCATTTATATAGAACATGGTAATTTAGAAATTATTTTCAATTAATAAATGCAGGTTGAGCTACACAAGTCCAAAAGTTAAGCAGATGATGATATATAGCTTGTATTGATGAGAAAAATAGATTTGAGAGAGAGTGTAATGCAAGAGCACATTCAAAATGAGTACAGAAATAGAAGCATAGGCCCTATATGCTAGACTGCTTTTTAAAAACATTAACTTTTTCATTTTCATTATGCCTCTTTGCCTGCACACATGTCCCTTCTCATAATAAGTATGTACTAATATTCTTTCCAATTGCAAAAATTGGAAAAGTGAATAAAATAGTGCAACATATTCATACATAATCTGCCCTTCTAGAATATACACAATAAGCATATTCTGTTTTCTTATATCATTTTGTGCGTGTATTTTATATATGAGTGTTCATATACAATACATGAGTTAGTTTTCTAAACATAACAAAGAAAAAAGAATTATTTTCCTAGAAGTGGTAAAAAATACAGATATGTACAACAATGTGAAGATGAAAAGTAAAATGAACCATAAATCCAATGCTTATAGGCAATGTTGAATACTACTTGGTTTATTTTTTGTGGTCTTTTTAATCATGTCATCTGTGGATAGAGATAGTTTTACCTCTTCCCAGTCATTTTTGATGTCTTTTATTCCCTATAGGCCTTGGCTAAATTGTCTAGTGCCACATTTAATGCAAGTGTTGATAACAGACCTTGTCTTGCTCCTAATCATAGGTGATAAGCTTCATATATTTCATAAATAAATATAAGGGCAAGCTGTGCTTATTTCATAAATGAGCTTTATCAGGTTAAGGAAGCTTCTATCTGTTCATAGTTTGTTGAGTATTTTCATCATCAATGAGGTGGTAAATTTTGCAAAATGCTTCTTCTGTATTTATTGAGATGACCATGTTTTCCCCTTCATTTTAAGAATGTGCTCTTTTATCTTAATGGATTCTCATATGTTGAAACTCCCTTGGAGTCCTGGAATAAATCTCAAATGATAATGATGTGTAATCATTTTAATATGCCACTGAATTCAGTTTGCTAGTATTTGCTCCATCCATCTCACCATATAAAATTTTCCAAAATGAATTTAGACTTAAATTTAAAACCAAAATTTAAAACTTTTAAAAGTAAACATAGGGAAAAGTGAATTTGGTTTATTCCAGAGTTCAGTAAATTAGAGCTCATGAGCCATACTTATTTATAGCCTGTTGTATGTACTAAAGTTATATTGCAGCACAACTATGTATTGCCTACATGTTTTTGTGGTTTTTTTTTTGTGTGTGTGTGTGTGGTCTACAAAGGGAGAATTAAATATTTACAACAGAGACTTACTATCTAGCCCTTTGATTAAAATACTTTCCAATCTTGGGTACAGTAAATATTTCTGATATAATACATGAAAAGTACAACTTAAAATTTTGATAAATTTGACTTTAAAAAGATTTTAAAAATCTGATCTATAGAAGACACAGTTAAGAGAATAAAAATAAAGTCACTGACTAGGAGAAAATATTTGCCAAGTATATATGTGATAAAAGAGATTTAGCTGGAAATCAAATATTTCTTCAAACACAGTAATAAGAAAATATGTACCCAATTAAAAACTGGGCAAAAGATTTGAACAGAAATTTCACTATAGAAGACATGTAGATGACTATAGAAGACATTAAAAGATATTCAACATGAATAATTTTTAGATAACTTCCTGTTGAAACCACATAGGAATACCACTACACAACTATCAGAATATTTTAAATAAAGACAGTCCATAACAACTAATTATCATTAACTTTTTGTCAGAATTGGAAATGATAAAAGTACTTTGAAAACACCTCATTGGTTTATTAAATCAAACATGCATTTACCATAAAACTCTGCCCTTCCCTTACTAAGCTTTATCCAACAGAAATTAAAAGCATGTGTCCTCATGATGACTTGCACCTGAAAGTTCATAGAAGCTTTATTTATAATAGTCTAAAACTTTTAGCAACACAAACATACATCATTGGGTGAAGGAATAACCATATTGAGGTATATCCTGACAGTAGAAAACTAGGTAGAGATTAAAACAAGACAAATTTATTTTCTTACAGTTCTGCAGGTCAGGTATATGATGTAGGTCTCCCTCAGCTAAAATGAAGGTGTCAACACTGAAACATTTCTTTCTGGAATCTCTTGGTGAGACTCTGTCCCCTTTTCCAAATTTTAGACCTTGCTTGCGTTATTTGCTTCATGTTTGTGTTTATAGCTTCACCTTCAAAGTTGGCATCCATCTTCAAAGAGAGCTTCCATTTTCAAAGCCAGCCATGGGTCAGGAAGTCTTTTGGATATTATTTCACCTTGACAGGCAACTTTCTGCCTCCTTTCTCAAATATTAAGAACCCAATGATTACATTCAGATCACCCACATAATCCAGGATAATCCCTCTATTGTAGAGTCACATTATTACCAATATTAATTACATTTGCAAGTTTAAATTTCCTTTACCTTGAAAGGAAAAACAATCCCAGATCCTGAGTTTGAGAATGTAGACATTTTTCTACCTGTAACAAAATTCTAAAAAAATTCTTCAAGCAAAAATAAAAATTTTCCCTAAAGAGATGTACTCATAGAGAAAGGAATGGAAATCAATTGCAACATAAACAATAATTAATCAAAGTAGGTTTGTTTGATATATAAATGGATAATGACTGAAATAGAGTATAATAAACAAAAGTGCAATAATTTTTGAAATTTAAAAACATTTTGTGAAGTAGTTTGAGACTGTATAAGTCCCAGAAAAAGGAATTCATAAAGTTAGCCCATTCCTGTTTTTGTGAACCTATTGTGAGTGTGACCTTTTGATTAGGTTACTTCAATTAAGGTGTAACCTAGGGTAGGTCTTAATCCTTCTACTCAGGTCATTTATAAATGGGAAGAAAATGGAGAGAGAGATGGAGAGAAAGCTACTGAAGCAGAGAAAAAGCCAGTGAATCAGAGAGAAAGACATGGAAGTCAGAAGCTGAAATCAGTAAATTCCAGAAGAGAATTTAAGGACTATCAGATAACACCATGTGTCTTGCCATGTGACAGAGCAGTCCAGGATCACTGGCAGCTGGTCTTTGGGGAGAAAGCATCCCAGTATGATGCCTTGATTTGGACATTTTTCTCAGCCTCACAACTGTAAACTCATAACTTAATAAATTCCCATTGTAAAACTAACCCATTTCTGGTATTTTACTTCCAGCAGTCTACTAGAAAAAAAAAACACATAGAATTCAAATCAGGGTTACAGTGATGCAAAAATTAGATATGGGATAAAAGGAGTTAAAGTAGGGCAAGTTTCTAAGACATTGAAGTGAAAATTAATAAACTAATATTATAATAATATAAGAATAACTTTTTATTACTTGGATATTTACAACTGTCAATATAAAATATTTAATTAAATAATACATGAAATGAAGTAAAAATATTTAATTTGTTTTAAAGTATTTGAAACAGTTTAAAAGGGAAAAAAATTAAAAATGATCAAGTAGAAAACACAGCATAAGAAATAAATTCCAATATATCAGTGACGATATTAAATGAGTGTGGACTAAATCATCCATTTAAAATTCCACTCCATGAAAATAGAGTGGTTACAGTTTCCCTATTTTTCCCACTAAATTCAACAAAAATAGTAGGTTTTATATATAGAAACCATGGAAAACATCATTGAAATGTGGAGAAAAGAAGGAAGATGAATTAGAGTTCTTAGAATCCAAGTAATGGCATGGTATTGAGTTCCCTGGACTTTCTTTATTCATCTTGTAATCAATATGATAGCCTGAGAGAACAAAAATTACCCCCTAAAATCCTTCTCATTCTCTAGCCAAAAACCAGGAAAGAGGCAGCATAGAAAGATAACCAGACAAACCTTAAGGCAAGAATCCCTCTCCTCTAGACAATTCCCACCAAAAATCCCTCAACTTCTGCCTACCTTCTCCAAACACACCCATGTTAGCAAAGACTGAGAAAGTCTCAATTGAGAGCCCTGACTTCCACCTCTGGAAAGCTATAAAAGAGTATCACATGCAAAGATTCTCAATATCCTGATTTAGTGTTTATCAGGGTAGGTTAAACATTCACTATATTAGAAACCTTGCATGTGTACCCAGGCCTAGTTTTTCTACCTAGGTCTGGTTTTTAGAAAGCTGGTGATAAACTAAACCTGATTTATTATATGACTATCCTGTATGAGAAATGACTGTAACTCTAGGTATCTTTGATCAACCTCAAGAGATTTAGCAGGGGGACGGATGTGGCTCAAAGGACTGGGTATCTGTCTCCCATATGGAGGGACCTGGGTTCAATCCCTGGGACCTCCTAGGAAAAAGGAAAAAAAGAAAAGTATAGAAGGTGCGTGGGTGCACCATCAGGCCCTGCAAGCAAGTGAGCCCCCTAGGCCCCACGAGCAGGTGCACCACAAAGCCCTGTGTGCAGGTGTGCCACCAGGCCCCACAAGTGGATGTGCTGTCATGCCCTGTGCAAGTGTGTGCCACCAGGCACAGCAAGTGGGTGAGCCCCCAGGCCCTGTGCATGGGTGCACCAACAGGCCCTGTGAGCCAAGGAGCAAGATGGTGACATAACAGGAGAATGACACAAGGGAAAACAAAGATGAGACCTGTCAAAAAAACCCGGAACTAAGGTGGCGCTTGCAGTAGGACACCTCTCTTCCACATTGGAGTTTCTGAGGATTGAATCACAGTGAAGACAGGAGGAGAAGGATGAGAAGAGAGGGCAGGAAACAGGCACAGAGAATTGCCCAGTGAATGGACACAAAAACAACAAAAACAGTGGGAGAGATAAAAATGGATTAAAGTAAATAATAAATAAAACCTTAAAAAATAATTATAGGGGAATAAGATACAGACTATGCTTAGTAGTAACATTTTAATGATGCTCTTTGAAAATTTGTTCATAATAATGTATGGGAGCCCTGTATGATGTTATGCATGTTTGTTTTGTAAGATCACAATGTTTACTGAACACTTATTGTTTATGTATGTTCATGTATGAATGATATACTTCAATAAATTGTTTAAAAAATAGTACCACAAACATCAAGGACAGTAGTGTCAGAGAAGTTCAAGTAGGGTTCTGCAGACTGGGAAAGAGCCCTACTTCCCATATCACCACTGGAGGCCAGTGTGCAGCCTAGATCTCTTGCCCCATTGGGCAGTGAAGTGAGTCCACTCACCTCCACACACTGCTGACTTGTTCAAAAATATAGTGTCAAGGTTTTCATCCCTGCCTAGCTGTTACAAGGCCACCATCCTCATTAGGTGTCAGAGAGCCCCATGTGGGAAGCAGTAAGAAGCCATTACAATTCCTCTAACCAAGGAGGTATCAGTGGATAATAGTGGTTGTCCCTAAGTCACAACTGTGCCCAGCAGCAATGAGGTTAACTCCTCATGGCTGTAAATGGAGACTGAGTGTGCAACCTGGACTTCTACAATCACCTGGCAGTAATAGCATGGTAGTGTCTTCCTCTGCCAGAAAAGGATTAACAGAAGCCATTTAAGTCAGGTTTAAGTAAGATCTGGAGACTCATAATAAAATATTGAAAATGTCAAGGTTGCTATTTAAAATCATTCATTATACCAAGAACCAGGAAGATCTCAAAATGAAAAAGAAACAAAATCAATAAATATCAGGATGGAGATGACAGAGATATTATTTGAAAAAAGGTTTTGGAGAAGCAATTATAAAAATGTTACAATGAGAAATTGTGAAAAAACATAAAGCAAATATATTTTTTAAGAAAATTCTCAGCAAAAAATAGAAAATATAAGCCTAGAAGTAGAATATATATATATATAGAAGAACCAAGTGAAAGTTTTGAAGTGAAAAATACTCTAATCAAGATCAATAAAATAATAGATGGCAAAGAGAAAAGTCTCAGTGAACATGAAGAAGAAAAAAATATCAAATGTTTGAAACAGGATGTAGCCTCAAAAGAAAATGAAAAGTATCTCATGAACCTGTGGAATTAAAATAGAAGATGTGAGATTTATGTCATCAGAGCAATGAAATGAGACTAGAAAGAGAGTTTAAAAAGTTTTCAAAAGAATCATGGGTGACTACTTCCTAAATTTGCATAAGACATTAAGACAATAGATTCAAATAGGTTAAGGAAGCCTGAACAGGGTACTGCCACGGGAATTCTCAAAAAGAAAAATCCAGATCAATCTTGTGAATAATGAGAAAAAAATTGAAAGCAGTGAGAGAGAACCAAAACCTTAGGTAGTCTAAAAAAAATTCTCATACCTGCAAGATTCTCTTTAGAAACCATGGAGCTTGTAAAAAGTGGCACAATACTTCTAAAGTGCTTAAATTAAAGAAGCATAAACTTTAAATGTTGAAGATAACCTTCAGCAAGTGGGAAATATCAAGACTATCAAGTGAAGAAAATTATGGGAATTTCTCAGCAGCAAAATACAATAACAGAGTAGCTAAATGAAATTCTTTAAACCGAGCATTAACAATAAAGAACAAGAAGACAGGGAAGAAGGAAGACCAAGATACTCTAATATGGGTCAACAAAATATAATTTCCTTCTCTTCTTGATTTTCTAAGTATGAAAGACAATAAAGCAAAAATTATAGCACTTCCTGACATTGTTCTAAATGTATGGAGAGAAGATATTTAAAAATACTATTTTTTTAAATTTTAGCTAAATTAATTGTCTGAGATTTTGCTTAACAAGTATGTAGGATGCATTTTTGCTAAAGAAAAGGAGAGTATTTTGTCCTAAAGTAAATAAACTGTTGCAGAATTAGACACAAGAAAGTATATGCAAAAAACGTGAATAGATAAAGTTGTAGAAGGTTTGTGGAAATGAATTTTGGTTGTCATGGACAATGCTGCCTAAGATTTGATATGTTTATTCATGAGATATTTTAAGTGCTTTCATATCAAAGTGTATTAAAACAAAAACTAGAATTTGGTTTTCTCTCTGTTAAAATGATCAAATTTTCTTGGAATATTGGCCTTCTCTTAGTGAGAAGTCATAAAAGGCTTCCATAACCATCTGAGGTATCTGCCTAGAAAATAAAGATAATTTGTCTCATAAGAATTATACCCTCATTGTTACTTATATTGATGTCATCATCTTTTACTGTTTAAAAGAACAAGTATTCTCAATATTTAAAATATATAAATTTTAGTTTCCTTTGTTGTAGAATCATGTTACCTCCTATATGCACTTTTCAAATATTTTATTGTCACTTTGTTTAAATGTGTAGCCAATTATTGTTTATCAGTGACCTGTAATCCTATTTAGCCAAGTGACCAAACCTCCTAGACTTTTTGAAATGTTGCCTTAACAAAATCATACCCTAAATGATATATTTTTTTATTTCAAAGTGCCTTTGGGATTTTTCAGATATTCTGCAGAAAAATGAATTTTTTCTTTTACCTTGTAAAAAGAGAAGTTCTAGATATAGTTAGGTTGATTTGCTATGTTATGGGTTGCATGAGAAGTGTCGAATTAAAAAGGATTTTCTAAATTTTTGGTTAAATTTGTATGGATAAAATGTAATAAATATTCATAGATTATATAAAATTCTTAGAGATTTGACAGAATTTGAATTTTCCATGGCATGTACTGTTATTATTAGAAAATAGTGTAATGTCATTGGTCAATAAATTTATTCTTTAAAAAGAAGTTACATTCCAAAAAACAACCAAATTTCCTTGTCAATTACATTGTATTGCTCTGGTGCTTCTCTGAAAGTGCTTGCAGAACTTTATTGTCACCACAAAAAGTGGAGAAATTTGAATGAGAATAAAGATTAGTCTGTAAATAATATTCCACCTGTCATTTGACAAAACACTTGTAAAACTGTAAAATTGGAATAGATTCAAATACTTCAACTGGCAGAGCCTATTTGAACATCTTCACATGAATAAGCCACTACTGCCTATGAAATAAGAATATGCACTTGTTTTTTCTGTTTACTTTCTCAGAATTGATAGAGACTTTTCCTTTACACAGGCTAATTCCCTCACAGTAACTAAAAAATAATAATTATAAAAATCTATTAAACTTTATTTTTTCCCACCTGGGAATTTCTGCTATTCTTTCAAGTGACAGATACACTCAATTTCCTAGAACTGTAATTAAGGAATTTTACAAGGAAAAACCCATCAACAAAATGTTTCACTGTCTGTACAGTCTTCAATTGTGAGGAAAGACAGAAAGAACAACTATGTAATAAAACTTAAATTAGCTAAATATTTGAATTCTTCTCTTTACTTAAGTTTGGCTTCTCCCTTTCCATTTTATATCCTTTACATATGATATAGCCCTTTAGGAAAACTCTAGCTACCCCGCCCCATGTAATCATAAAAGAAGACCATGAGGCTTACTATTTCTCCTAAATTTACCAGACTTCAACTTCTTACAATGAGAAATTGCTAATTGTTAGGTACTAATTGCATATACCCAGTTCCACCATTCACATATAGGCTGCCTTACCTGAGATACTTCCAAGCAGATTCCATATATAATTCCAGGCATATAAATAGATAGAATAAGTAAATTCATAGATACAGGAAGTAGAGCACACTTTATGAGACCAAGAGAAGGAAGGGTGCATGGGTATCGAATGCATAACGGGAAAAGTGTATCTAAATGGATAACAGGAAAATTCTGGTAATGGATGGTGGAGATGGTAGTACAATATTGCGAATATGCTAAATCCCACTGAATTGTATGCTTGGGAGGGGTTGAAATGAGAAAGTATATATATATATATATACATAGACATATATATGTTTCCACAATTAAAAAAAGAGAGACCTAAAGAGACAATTAAATGATATGCATGAACCTGGTTGAAACTAATAATGGAGGAGAAATTGGCCAAAAAGATATTATTGAGACACATGAAAAAAATTGTAATATAATGTGTAAATTTTACATCAATGTTAAATTTTCTAAACTTGATAATGCTACTTAACTTGGTTACAAAGGTGAATATCCTTGTTCTTAGGGCATATACATGAAAGTATGTATTATGTGTTTAAGGAGAATTATGTATACTACCTACCCTCAAATGTTTAGAAACAGATAAATTTCTAGACGCATGAACAGATATAGATGGGTGGTTGATAGATGATAGAGAGCTAGATAGATAGATAGATAGATGATAGATAGATAGAAAGATGCAGCAATTGAGGCAAAATACTAAAAGTTGTTGGATATCTGGGTAGATGGTAATGTTGGAATATTCTATATGGGTTTTGTTTTATTTTACAATTGCCATGTAAAAGAAAATATTTCAAAATGAAACATTTAAAAATGAATATTTACTTACATCTTGGCTTTAAACTTTTTGGCAAACCACAGGTATGTTTTCATTATATTTTGAACAGAAACTATGAATATATGGATAATACAAACCATTTTGATGTCTGGAGTGAGTTTACATTAAAACCCTTTACCTCCTAATGAGAATTCCTGAAAAACAATGTGCAGAGTGAGGAGAGATTGTCCAGAGAACCTTTTATTGATCATGAAATAGAGACTGCAGGCCCTGAGTAACATGACCACAGTATTGTCATCTTCAGATAGGAAATACAGAAAGAATCTATAGCCTGGCAGCAAAATATGTAGCAATGTATTAGATACCAGCAAAACTACAATAAAATTTGCATAGGAAACTCAATATATTTCCAATTGCATTGGTCTCTTGCTGAAAAAGAGTTCCTCATTGACATGGGTCCCCTTTATATGGGCATTATTATTGATAAACATAATGTCTAGAGGGAACAAACGAGTGGCAAACTATGAGGTTTCTTCTTCTTGCCAGAATTAAAATTTATTTTTGACAGAATCTGTTTTTGTTTCTTTTAATAAGGGCAACTGTGAGTCTTAGGCAACCATCCTTGAGGACCAGTGGAATTAATTTCGTACTTTGAAGAAATCATAAATCAGGTCCATGTTTTTGAGGAAGGCAATGATCTTTTAATCTAGTATAATGTAGTACTCACCAGAACACTCTCCATAATTTGTATTAAGATAATATTGTTAAAAGAAATTTTAATTTATTTTAATTCAACAACTAAATTTAGAATCTCACAGTTTATTGAGCAACTCAGCAATTGGCAGCAGTTCATTAAGAAAATGAAAGAGTCCCAATGAGGGAGTGAAAAGCTCATATAAGGCCAATCTTAAAATTTGTCTCACCTGGACCAAAACTGGTTTATTAACAGATATTACTTATATGAAGTTCTACAAAATGCATCCCATTCGTTCTATTTTCTTTGAACTCTCGTGCAGATTTATTGTTTATGTCTTCTAGGAAAGCCCTTATCAGGAAGGGGTGTCTCTTGTCAGTGTTCAAAGCAGTTGGTCATTTTATTGAACTTAAGAGTATCCTCCCATTTGAACATTGTTCCAATTTTCTCATTGGAAAGATGACCAGAACACTCCCAATCACAACCATTGATTTATGTTCTTATCAAACATTTGAGTAGTCATGGTCAGTAATTTTGATCCTTTTAACATTTTCATTTTGTTTTTGTATTTGTTTCCTTTCTTGATTAAAGCGAGATTCTGTATGTGGCTGTTAGATCACATTTAAGAGTCTTGGAGTGGAGTTACAATTAACTACACAATGGAGAAAACTTATATAATACTCACATTAACTGTAGGAAATACATTTAATAAATGCCAAAATTTATTCAATCTAATGAGACCTAAAAGACATATATAGAACATTGCATACACAAACACCATGATATACATTCTTCTCAAGTGCTTGTGGATCATTCTCCAGGATAGAACATATATTGGGTCACAAGAAAAACTCAATAAATTTAAAAAGATTAAAATCATGCAAAGCACTTTCTCTGATTATAATGGAATAAAGCTGGAAATCAACAACAGGTGGAGAAAGGGAAAAGTCACAAATATACGGATGTTAAGAACAAACATTTAAACAATCAGTGGGTCAATGAAGAAATTCCAAATCTCTAAATATCTTGAGACAAATGAAAACAAGAACACAACATATCCAAACCTATGGGATGCAATGAAGGCAGTTCTGAGAGGAAAATATACAGCCCTAAATGATTAAATTAAAAAAGAAAAAAGAGCCAAAATCAAAGACCAAACTGAACAATTGGAGGGACTAGAAAAAGATCAGCAACTAATCCCAAAGCAAGCAGAAAGAAGCAAGTAACAAATATTAGAACAGAAATAAATGCAACTGAGAACAAAAAATATAGAATCAACAAAATAAAAGTTGATTCTTTAAGAAGAGCAACAAGAGTGACAAACTCTTAGTTAAACTGAAGGAGAAAAAAAGAAGATATAAATAAATAAAATCAGAAATGAGAGGGAGGACATTTCTACTCACCAATTAAAAATAAAAAGGATAATAAAAGGATACTTTGAAAAACTATACACCAACAAATTAGACAATGCAGACAAAAATGGACAAATTCTTAGAAACACGTGAAAAACTTACTCCGACCCTAGAAGAAATAGAAAACCTCAATGAACCAAGAGATTGAAACAGTCATCAAAAACTTCTACAAGGACATTATGTGAGTGAAGCAAGCCAGACACAAAAGGACAAATACTGTATGATTGCCTTATTATTAACTAAATATGTGAAATATAAATATATGAAATATGAATATGGGTAGAATTGCATATATGATCATTTTTCTTTGAAACTGAAGAAATGTAAGTTAACACTCCAAAATGTTAATATCAGACAAAAAATCCCACAACATTATTCTAAGTAGACTAGACACAAAGTACTATATATTGTATGATTCCATTTATATAAAATGTAAATATAAATCAATTTTAAAAGATGCAATGAGATTACTGATAATGTAGATCTAAGGAAAGACTGCTAGGGGGTGTGGAATCTTTCTTTTTGGTGTAATAAAATTGTTCTAAAATTTTTGAGATGATGAATGTAGAAGATTATGATTATACTAAAAGCCATTTATTATACACTTTGGATTGAATAGCCAGAAACACCATCTATGTACAGTGAGAGAATCATACAGAATTGAGATGTGAGGAATTTTCTTGTTTGTTTGTTTGCTTGTCTGTTGTTGTTTACTATTATTATTGAAATAATGAAAATGCTTTAATAATGATTTAAGTGATGACTAAACACTATGTTATTATACCAAATACAATTGATTATACACTTTGGATTAATTGTATGCTTTATTAATATGTATCAATAAAATTGATTTGTTTAAAAATAAAAAAAAATTAACATTTTTATAAAAAGCACTCACTGTGGAAGTGCTGTGATGGAAATAAAAACAGGTGACAATGAACCATATAAAAGATGCAGGTACAACTGATGAAGAAGGAATATCTAGAGATGCTTCTACAAAAGCATTAGCATCAGGAAGTGAATGGAGTGAAGGGATAAATTGTCAACAAGTAAATCCAGCAAAGTAATGGAATCCTTGAAGATGAAGTGACCAGTCTGGACTCCAAAGTCAAGAAAATTCAAGAAGAAAATCTGACATAGTGCTGGCATCCAAAGTGATGAATTAGAGCTCTTTACATCTGAAACAGAACCATGTCTTCATCTTTGAATATCAGGAGAGAAGATGAAAGCAAAGGTCAGGGCTCAGCACCAACATGGAACTTACATTCACAATAAATCCGGTTGAAACAGCTGAATGGGCACCAAGGCATTAATTCTGCCCTTTATTTCTCATCACAAATAAGCTACATAAGGAGAATCCTTTGGAGAGTGTCTTAGAGTACACTTTTCTCAAGGACAGAACATTGGAGACAGAAATTCTAATTACAAAATTTGGAGCCACCTCTGTCTCATGAACGCCCAGGAATCAAAAGGGGATGAGGGTCAATGGTATCCATGCCTTTAACCTATTTCTGAATGTGGTTCACATCTACTTGAGAAGTCATGTTTGCTTTGACAAGTTGACACCCAGGGGAAAACCAGTTTCTAGAAGAATCTTATTTTATGCAGTGCCAAAGCAACTGGTTATAAATTTAAAAAAAAAACAAAAAAACCTTTTATTGTTTGAATAAACCAGCTATAAAATTAAAAAACACAAAATCTACACAAAATGAAAAGCCCAACACCAGACGGCTTCCCAGGTGAATACCATGAACATTCCATTAAGAATTAATACCAATCTTAGATTACATAAATATTACATTAAAAATGTAGGAGATTCCCACATTGATTATTCTGTTGGGTCCTCACAATAACCAGTGAGAAATTTTTTATACCTATTTTTAAAAAAAGGCCACTGAGGCCCAGAGTGATTCATTCGCTTATCTAGTTACACATAAGTAAAGTGACAGGTGAAATAAAAGGAATGAATACCAAACTGGCTCAAAGTTTTCCAAAAAGGTGAGCAGGAGGGATCATTATGAAACTCACTCTTTGAGGCCAATGTCACACTAATACCAAAGCCAGATGAAGATACCACAAAAAAGAAAATTATAGACCAATTTCTCTAATGAATATAGATTAAAAAGATCCCTAACAAAATACTTGCAAATGGAATCTAGCAACATATTAAAAGAATTATATATGATGATCAAGTGGGTTTTACACCAGGTATGCAAGGATGTTTCAATGCAAGAAAGTCAATCAAAGGAATAAACCATGTTACTAACTCTAGGAGGAAAAATCACATGATTATCTTAATGGATGCAGAAAAGACATTTGACAAAATCCAAAATTCTTCCTTGATAAAAATTCTGTTAAAGATAGGAATAGAAGGAAACTTTCTTAACATGTAAAATACATATATGAAAAATCTACAGCTAACATTGCACTCAATGGTCAAAGTCTGAAAAGTTTCCTGCTGGATCTGGAAAAAGACAAGGATAGCCACAGACAGCACTGCTATTCAATATTATCTTAGAAGTTCTAGCTAGAGCAATTAGGCAAGAAGAAGAAATAAAAGGTATTGAATTAGGAAAGGAAGAAGCAAAACTTTCACTAATCACTGATGACATGACCTAGGAAATCCTGAAAAATCCAAAAAAAAGCTCCTAGAATTAATACACAAGTTTAGCAAAGTGACAGGATACAAGATTATGCAAAAATCATTATTGTTTCTATACACTACTAATGAGCAATCTGAGGAGGAAGTCAGGAAGAAATGACCATTTCCAATAGCAATTAAAAGAATAAAATATTTAGGAATAAACTTAACCAATACTTAAAGGATTTTTAATAAAAAAACCTACAAGACATTGCTGAAAGATACCAAAGAAGACTTAAATAAATTCCATATACATGGATTGGAAAATAAAATATCATTAAGATGTCAATTCTACTTAAGTATAGCTACAGATTCAGTGCAATCACAATAAAGCTTCTAAAAGCCCTTTTTGTAGAATTGGAAGAGCCAATATTCAAATTTCTTTGGAAGGGTAAGAGGCTCTGAATAGCCAAAAATATCTTTATATGAAGAACAAAGTTGGAGACTCTCAGCTCCTGACTTTAAAATATATTACTTCGCAACAGTTATGAAAACAGCATGGTACTGGCATAAAGATAGGCATGTTGATCAATGGAATCAAATTGAAAGTTCAGAAATAAGTGTTCACATTTATGATCAAGTGATTTTTGACAAGGCTCTCACACCCACCCAGCTGTGTCAGAACAGTCTGTTCAACATATTGTGCTGGGAGACCTGGATATCCATATCCAAAAGATGGAAAGAATATGCCGATATCACACCTTATACAAAAATTAACTCAAAATGGATTGAAGACCTAAATATAAAAGCTACAACGATAAAACTTGAGAAGAAAAAGTTGGGAAACATCTTCAACATCTTGCATTAGGTAATAGTTTCTTAAACTTTAAATCCAAAGCATGAAAAATGAAAGAAAAAAATACAAATGGGATCTCCTCAAAAGTAAACACTTTTGTGCTTCAAAATATTTTGTGAAGAAAGTAAAAAAGCAGCCTACTAAAGGGGAAAAATACTTAGAATCCACATATCTGAGAAGGGTTTTTATATCAATGTTATATGAAGAGATTATGCAACTCAATTCTAAATGGACAGGCAACCCAATTAAAATTGGACAAAAGTCTTGAAGTTTTTCCAAAGAGGAAATACAAATTGCCAAAAAGAACATGAAAAAATGTTCAACATCACTAGGTATTAGGGATATGCAGAGGAAAACTACAATGAGATATAATTTCACACCTTATAGAATGGTCATTATTAAAGAAAAAACAGAAAAATACAAGTGCAGCAGATGATGTGGAGAAAATAGTAACCCTTCTTCACTGTTGATGGGAATATAAAATGGTGCGGCTTCTGTGGAAGGCAGTTTTGTGGTACCTCAAAAAAGCTAAATATAGAGCCATCTTATAATCCGGAAAACCCATTTCTAGGAATGTATTCAGAAGAAATGAAAGCAAGGATGCAAACTGACATTTACACACCAATGTTCATAGCAACATTATTCACATTTGCTAAAATATGGAAAAAACCCAGGTATGCATTAACCCATGAAAGGATAAATAAAATGTGGTATATACATACAACTGAATACTCTTCAGCTTTATGAAGAAATTAAATTGGGATGCTTTTGACAACATGAAATTACCTTGAGGACCTTAGCCTAAGTGAAATAAGCCAGACAGAAAAGGACAAATATTGAACATTTTCACTAGTATGAATGAAATATGATGAGTAAATTCATGGAGGTAAACTCTAGAGTATAGGTTACTAGGAGAGAGAATGCTGGTTGGGAAAGAGAGCTGATGCTTAATGTATATAAAATGTTTAATAAGGTTTATTGTGAAAGTGTGGAAATGAATAGAGTTGATGGTAGTGCATTATAATGAGTATAACTAACTCTGCTCATATATAAATGTGATTGTGGCTGAAAGTGGTAGTCTAGGGACATAAATGTCAATTGTAAGGAAGCTACAGGATAACTAGGGACTGTACAGTGTAATGATCTCAGTGATGATGATGATTGTGGTTAATGTTATAAATATAAGAATGCTCTTCTATTACAAGGTGTTAAGAATATGGTGATAATACAGGAAAATTTCAAGTCATCTATCTTATGGATGATAGTTATGAGTAATATTGTAATTTTTATTGCAGCAATGGCAGAGAAGATGATATATAAATTCTAACCATTACCAATAGGGTTTATTAGGTGGTATGAGAATTTTCCTTTTGGAGTAATGAAAACATTCTAATATAAGCAAGTCTGAAAATGTACATTCTGTGGTTTCAAGTAAAAAAGGAAAAACAGACAGTTTAACCAACTTCAGAGGAAAACTTTTTCACATTATACTTAAGTAAGGGTTTAGCTAACGCTGGTTGTGAAGGGGAATATTATGAAAGAAATACGTTCATTAATGACCCACACATCAAGCAATATCTTTCTATCTCATCTTATTGAAGTTCTTAAACATGACCAGATTTTATGGGAAGCATAATAGTGTTTAATATAAAATCTAAGAATTAATATTATTGCTAATAATTAATGCATTTTCCCCACAAGTAATATAAACATATCAAGATTTGCAAGGGGCATTTTTTATTTTTGAACTGAGAAAAATCAACATCTATTTAAATTCAAGGAGTACACGGAGAAGCAAGAGACACTTATGATGGCTTATTGTGGGAAACATTGACCTCAGTGAAAGAGGAGAGAGAATGAAGACTGGAGTGGTGAATTGGCCTTAGGAATAGATGTTTCCATTCACCCCAAGAAAACAGATGTGTAAAACTATATATGTTTTTTTATATATGAAATTCTAAATGTATTAGGATGAAATATCTTAGAATATTTTAAATGATTAAAGACAATGTATGTTAACTATCCGTAGAGTCTGGGGCAATACAGATATTTAGTCTTCTAGATCAGAAAATAGTTTTGAACACTTCTCATAGACCACCTAATAATCTATATGTAGATAAACAGTGCAGAGACATTTCAGCTCTGGATCATTGTGATTTAGTAGTGGATCCAAAAGTTTTGAATGCTGCCATACTAGGGAATACTGAGCCTGAATGAGAATTTTGGATTGGTGTGGTGGGAAACATTGAATCTCAGTAGGATCAGGAGTTAAGCTGGAGAAAATGCTCCCAGTGGCAATGCACTATCTGAGCAGACAAATCTGATATTTACTGTCCATTCTTCCACTTACATTTACATGACTTAATAATGTCCTGGACCTTTCAGTTACCTCCTCTTTTTTCTATATTTTAGCTCCCAATTTTCAGAGTTACAATGAGAAGTACAGTACATAACATGTGAATAATGTAAACTATAAAAGAAATAATAAGTAAATGAAAACTGGTAATATAATTCATTTGGTTGATTATTTTATCAAGGATATTGAACAAACACAATGAAGCCAGAAAGCATCTAAGAAACTAAGAATTGACAAAGATATGTTGAAGAATATAATATAAAAATAAAAGTACATATATAAACAGGTGCTAGGAAGATGACATGTGTAGACAGTGACTATGTGGTCATCTGAGAGAGGACATTTTAAGGGTTAATTTTAAAATGAATTCAGTATCAAAAGTTATAGCTGGTGAAGTGAAGATTAAACAATTTTCTACCTGGTGCCCAGAGAATGGATTATAAATAACCCTGTGTGATATTATGCATGTTTGTTTTATAACTTCAAACCTTTTACCATACACATAATTTTTATATATGTTTATGAATGCTATACCTCAATATTTTTTAAAATGAAAAAAATAGTTAAAGTTGAAATTTTCACCACATTTAAAGAAAAGGAAATGTCTATAATCTGATAGGAAGCATATATCAAAACCCAAACAAACAATAAACAAGCATTCTGTTTCTGGAGTCTATTACTATAGGATCAATGTTTATATGTATAATCACTATAAATATAAAATGAATGCTTACATGAAGACACTAGAGAGCAACTATTAAATAAAGAGATTTTTTTTGGTATTATATTTAAGAAGTTTTAGATTACATAAATGCTGCATAAAAATATGGTGGATTCCCATATGTGCCACTCCCTCACACTCCCACACCTTCCCACATTAGCAACATCCTTCATTAGAGTGGTACATTTGTTACAATTGATGAATACATGTTGAAGCATTGCTACTAACTGTGAACTATAATTTACATAATAGTTTACACTTTGTTCAACAAAATTTTGTAGGTTATAACAAAAATATATAATGTCCTGTGTCCAACATCGTAATATAATGCAGAACAATTACAATGTCCCCAAAATGCCCCCATATTACACCTGTTCTCTCTCTCCCTGCAGAGCTTCTGGTGATGACTGACTTTATATTAATGAAAAAAGATCTTCCATTGCTAGAATAATAAGTCTATAGTATAATAATAATAAGTATATTTTAGTTCATTGCTCATTCTTCAAACTTGAGGATTTTGGGATAGTGATGCCCACTCTGTTTCTAATTGAGAGGGGGCTTTGATCCCATGGGACAGATGGATGGAACTATCTTACTTGCAGCTGCATACACTCCCTGTACCTTGAAATAGGCGTTGTCCATCATCATCTCCTTATTAGTTGTCCTGGGTGAGTCCAATTTACTAGAGAGTAGGTATTGCAACTCTGCTGAGATTCTGGGCTCAACTGGCACATGGATGTACCAAAGATTTTTATTTAGCAAGTATAGTGCTAATTATAGGTTGAAATAAATGGGGCAGAAGAGCCATGTGTAGGGAAATTACAAATGAGCCTAACACTGCTAAATAAAGAGATTATTGAGAAAATTGATGCTTGGAGGAATGGGATGTCAATGAATTTCCAAATTTTACATCTTGCAGCAGGATGGCAGTGTTGAAAACTTCACCATGTGGAGAAACTACACTTAACGTATTAATACCATCTTCATCATAATATTTACCTATATGGGGCTTAAAATATATATAAGATTGCTAATAAGATTATTTCAAATATATGCAATCTGTTTATATTGCTCATATAGTTGAAAGAATACAGATATATATATATGTACACACACACATATATATAGTGTAAACTCAAAACAAAAGTTGATGTGGCTATATGACTCTGTGCTTATCAAACAGTGTACACCTGAAGGCAAGGGTGTATGTCTCGATATTAAGGGAACGTTACATCAGGAGAGGTAAAACAATGCTAAATTTATATTCATCTATTATCATAGCTTCCATATATATAGTGCCTAACATAATATATCACAAAGACAACTTAAAATATCCAAGAGTTATTCCTTTTCAAAGGAAATCAGTATCAAAAGTCATAGGTGGTAAAGTGAAGACTAAACAATTTTCTATCTGGTGGTCAGGGAATGAATTATAATTAATTATAAAATTTTGAGAGCCTCTGAATAAATAGTACTCTCCTATCTCTACTCAGATTCTGTTTTGTCATCATACAATCATAATTATTAACATTCTGGGAATATTTCTAATGACACAGGGATGCATATAAATTACCTATATGAAATATTTTAATCTTCCGGGCAATCCTTCAACTTCTAATAGATTCATTTTATATTTATTAAGTGTAGAAATATATATGCAAACATAGGCACAGCTCTTAAAGATTACATTTTACTGCTATCCCCACCATTGAAATAAGAGTCACAAGCAGGGATTCTAAAGAGCATGAGGAAACATTATGTTATAATATACTAACAAAAACAAACTAGAGAGACTAAAATTGGACCAATGTAAGATGATAAATGTATTTAGGCTAATTTATTCTCCATGTGGATTCTTCATGTTTTTTTTATTTTTTTTATTTAAGGGATTATTTGTTTGTCTTTCCATGACCAAGGCCAATTTTCCTAAGATGTCCAATTCTACCTGAGTGGTGAAATTCCTGCTTACAAGATTTTCTGATGTCTGGGAGTTCACAGTCTTACATGCCATGCTATTTCTACTGATGTACTTGGCAAATATTTGGGGAAAACTTTTCATTGTTACAGTAACCATGCTTAAACACAGTCTTCACACTCCAATGTATTTCTTTCTTAGGAATCTCTCTGTCTTGGACATGTGCTACATTTCTTTTACAATATCCAAGGCATGTGTCATCTTCATTGATGACAGCAGTGTGATCTTCATGGCTGGATGTGCAGCTCAGATCTTCCTTGTATTTTTGTTTGGTTATGTAGAGTTCCATTTCTCACCTCATGGCCCATGACTGCTATGTGGCCATCTGTCAGCCCCTCCACTACCCTGTGGTCAAGAGCCCTCATGTCTGTGTCCAGATGACCTTGGTCACTGTACTTACTGGTATGATTTGCTCTGCATTCCACACTGGCAACACATTCTTGCTGTCTTTCTGCCAGTCCATCATGGTCCATCTGTTCTTCTGTGACATGCCCCCTCTTTTGAAGCTCTCCTGCTCTGACAACTTCAGCAATGAAATTTTAATTTTTTTCTCTGTGATGATTTTGGGTGGTGGCTGCTTTGCCTTCATCATCAAATCATATTCACATATTTTCTACTGTGTTCAAGTTTCTGACTAGGGGAGAGCAAGGAAAGGCCTTTTCCACCTGTGTCCCTCACATCCTCATGGTGACTGTCTTTGACAGCTCAATTGCTGCTATGTATTTGAAGCCAAACTCTAACTCACCCACAATTCAGGACATGGTCACTTCTGTGATCTATTCTATAGTCCCTCCTTTCTTGACTCCTATAATCTATAGTCTTAGAAACAAGCAGATAAAGGAGGCTGTAAAGAGAGTTATGAGTAGAAAGCTTTATTCAGGAAAAAGATAAGATAATTGTATGAAGCCATTCCCATCTTGATAACATGGCTTAAAATATGATTCAAAATTAAATTTCTTTTCATTACCAAATTTGGTGACCTGAATTAACTGAAAACTGAAGACAAAATAAGATTCTGAGAAACTATAGTTAGTGAAAGAGATAAATGATAATGTACCTATTTTTTAATGTGGCAGTATAAATTTTAAATAATAATTATTTTTACTCAATGCAAATATTAGTATTTATAAAATGAAAATCACTGCTATGTTGAGAAATTTTAGGTTTTATATTAGAAGTTTGCAAGAATTAAAACCTCTATGCACATTGGACTTTGCTAATTAGACCAAACAGCCATAAGGGTTTTTTATATGAAGTCCAAAAAAGGAAACAATTACAGAATCTTATCTTTGTTCACAGGTGTCAATGTGGATAGATATAAAAAAAACCTCCAATTCTAATTGTATGTGTATTTCTTCTGGCAGTTTTACCAATTTCATGCCATTTATTTGTAGTTCTATTATTTTATGCAGGTATGTTTGGGATTTATTGATGACCCTGATATAATTTTAAAATGACCTTCAGTATACCTGTTAATATTTTTCTCTGAAATCTACTTTGTCTGATACTAATTTAATAATTTATTCTGACTTTATTTCAATTAATGTTAGCATTTTTTAACTTTATTTGTTTTCAAATATTTGTTTGAATTTAAAATACATTTTTGAAGGCTACACACAATGAAGTCTTGTTTTTTAATTCTTTCAGAGACTCTATACTTTTTAGTTCTTATTTATACAATTTATATTAATTACAATTACTGATATGTTTAGGTTTAATTATATCGTAATGCTATTTTTAATTTTTACCTCGTTATGCCTTCTTTTATTTTTAAAATAATTTTGACTATCATTTGGAATAATTAAGTATATTTTATCTTCTTCATTTCCTTGTTAGTTTTATTTCTTTGTTTTCTGATATTGGTTTTTGCTCTAGAATACATTGTACACATGTTTAACTCATAAAACTCTACTTTCATTTGATTTTCTACCACTTCACAAGTAGTATAAAAATAATACAATAATAGACTTCCAGATATACCCTCATGGCATTTGTACTATTTTTGTCATACATTTGAGATATATATATATGCTATAAGAGTCTCAAAATATTGTTTTTATTTTTGTTCATAAAGGCAATTATCTTCTAAAGAATTTTTAATAATAGAAGATATTATGTATTTATCTATATATTTACCTTTTAGGATGGACTTAATTTCTTTGTGTAGATCCATAATTTCAAACCTCATAATTTATCCTTTTCTTAAAGAACTTTCTTTTAAATTCTTGTACTGTGAGTCTTCTAGTGATGAATTTGTTCAATTCTGAATGTCTGTAGAAGTCAATGTTGGGGGTCAGATGTGACTCAAATGGTTGGGCATCCATCTCTCATATGGAGAGACATGGGTTTGATCCCCAGAATCCCCCAGGAAAAAAAAAATATAGAAGGCACACAGGCCACCAGGCCCTATGAGCAGGTGGACTATCATGCCCCACAAGTGGGTGAGCCTCCAGGCCCCACATGTGGGTGTGCCATCAGGCCCTGTGAGAGGGTGAGCCCTCCAGGCCCTGCACATGGGTGCACCATCAGGCCCCGCATGTGGATGTGCCATCATGCCCTACCAAGCCACGCAGCAAGATGGTGACATAACAGGAGAGTGAAACAAGGGAGAGCCAAGATGAGATGCACCAAAAAACCAGGAACTAAGGTGGTTCAGGTGGTAGGATGCCTCTCTCCCACATCAGAGGTTCCCAGGATTGAATCCCAGTGAAGACAGTAGGAAAAGGATGAGAAGAGAGGGCAGGAAACAGACACAGAGAATTGCCCAGTGAATGGAAACAAAAAGAGCAAAAATGGGGGGGATGGGGAGAGGGGGATAAAAATGGATAAAAGTAAATAAATAAATAAATATATATATATGTATATATATCTTTTTTTAAAAGTCAACGTTCTCTTTATTTTTGACAGTTATTTTTATTGGATATATAATTCTATTTTGACTTTTTTTCTCTTTGCTATATAAAGAAATAGGTTCACTGGTTTTTACATTGTTAACCCACACTTTGAAAGATACATGTTTATTTCAGTTGAAATTGAAAACAAAATTGTTCTTTGTACACAAATTAAACAATGTCCCTCTTTGTTTGCAAATTTGAGTTATGCATGTTTGCAAATTGCAAAGAGTTTGACAAAAATGGGGTTAAACTATTCACCTTGACAGAAGAGAAGAAGTAGCACTGTATATGTACCTAAAAGAAAAGCCTCAACATATATGAAGGAAATATTGACAGATTTGAAGGGAGAAATAGATGGTTCTACATTAAAATAGATTTCAATACACCACTTTCAATAATGGATAGAACATCTAGACAAAAGATCAATTAGAAAAAAGTTGACTTGAACAACAATCTAAACCAGCTAGACCTGACAGAACTATATAGAACACTCACCCAAAAGGAGCAGGATACACATTCTTCTCTAGGGCACAAGAATCATTCTCTAGGATACACTATACAGTAGGTAACACAAAATTTCTCAATAAATTCAAAAATACTGAAATCATACAATGTATCTTCTCCAACCACAACGGAATGAAGATAAAAATCAATAATAGAGAGAAATTGGAAATTTACAAATATGTGGAAAATAACAATATACTCTCAAACAAACTATGGGTCAAATAAGAAATCAAAAGGAGAATTCAGAAATGTTTCCAGGCAAATGAAAACATAAATACAACATACAAAAAATAAGGGTGCAGCAAAGGCAGAGATGAGGGGTAAATTTATAGCTCTACATACTTACATTAAAAAAGAAGTAGCTCAAATCTGAGACTTTAAAGCCTATCTTTCTCAAAGTCTTCAAAAAATTTAAAAAGAAGAGAAAACTACATAACTCATTTTATGAGGCCATCTACTCATAAAATGCCAGATGAAGATTACACAAGAAAAGAAAACGACAGACTATTATCCCTTATGAATACACATGCAAAACCCTCAAAAATGTAGTTGCAAACTGAACATATTAGCATTTCAAAAGAATTATACACCAGGATCAAATGGGCTTTATACTAGATATGCAAGTATGGTTTTACAAAATAAAATCAATGAATTTAATAAAACACAGTTTACTGAACAAAGGAGTGAAAAGCACATTTTCCTCTCAATTGACATAGAAAAAAAATTTGACAATATTCAAGACCCCAAGACCACTTCTTGATAAAAACACAGAAAACTAGGATTAGAAGGAAATTTACTCAACATGGTAAAGGGAATACTTGAAAATATCACAACTAACATCATGCTCAATGGTAATAGAATGAAAACTTTCCATCTAAAATCAGAAAAAAGGATGCCCACTGTCCCCACTGTCACACACCATTATACTGGAAGTTCTAGCTGCAGCAATTAGCCAAGTGAAAGAAATAAAAGTCATCCAAATTGGAAAAGAAAAAATAAAAGCTTCCCTATTTGCAGATTATTTGATCCTATACACAGAAAATCATGAAAAATCCACAATGAAGCTCATAGAGCTGATCCACGAATTCAGCCAAGTGGCATGGTATAAAAGCAACATGCAAGTAGTTTCTTATGCATTAGTAATTAACAACCTGAAGAAGAAATCAAGAAAAACTTCCATTTACAATAACATCTCAAATAATCAAATACCTAGAAATCAATCTAACTAAAGATGTAAAGGACTTGTACACAGAACACTATGATATATTGATAAAAGTAATCAAAGAAAACCTAAAAGAATGGAAGGATTTACATATCCATGGAGAGGGAAAAGAAACTAAATATTCTTAAGATGACAATGTTACCCAAGGAGACTTACAGGTTAAACACAGCCTTGTTTGCAGAAATGGAAAACCAATTGTTTAATTATATACAATGTCAAGCCACTCCTAATAGGCAAAGCTATCTTCAAAAGGAAGAATGAAGTTGGAGGAAACACACTGTGCAATCTAAAAATTTATTACAAATTCATAATAATAATCAAAATATTAATAATAATAATAATTAATTAATAATTAATAAATAATAATATATAATAATAATCAAAAAAGCATAGTATTGATACAAGAATGGGCATATAGACTGTTTTAGTCTGCTGGGGTGCCAAAAACAATATTAGAGAAATAGTTTGGTATTTACAATGGTGATTTATTAATTTACAAGCTCACAGTTCTGAGGTCATAAATATGACCAAATTAAGACCTTTCATCAGGTGATGCATTGTCCCTGAATACTGGCTCCCAGTGATCCTGGAATCCTTTGTCATATGGCAAGGCACATAGCATGGTACATGGCAGTGTCTATTGGTCTCTCTTCTCTTCTGGGTTTTCTTGCTTTCAGCTTAGGGATAAGTGTCTTTCTCTTTGTCTCTTTCTCTGTATTCATCCCATTTATAAAGGTTTCCCATAATAGGTTTGAGACCCTCCCTGGGCTACACTTTAAGTAACCTAATCAAAATGTCCTACCCACAAGTTCACACCCACAGGAATGGAATAGCCTTAAGAATAAGATTCTCTGGCAAACATGCAATCTCAGTCTACCTCATAGACTATTGAAATAAAATTGAAAGTTAAAAAATCAACCCTCATGTTTATGGCCAGCTGATGTTTGACAAGGGTACTGAGTGTACTCAATTGGAAAAGAAGAGTCTCTTCAACAAATGTGTAAGGGAAAAGTGGATCTCTTTATGCAGAACATGAACAAGGACCCCGGTCTCACACTACATAAAAAAATCAACTTAAAAAGGATAAAAGACCTTAATATAAGAGCTGGAATTATCAAACTCCTAGAAGAAAACATAGGGCAACATCTTCAGGACCTTGTGTTAGGCAATATTCTCTTAAAATTTTCACTCAATGAGCAAGCAACAAAAGGAAAAAAATAGTTAAATCAGAATAAATATTAAAAACTTTTATGCATCAAAGGATTTTACCATGACAGTGAAAAGACAACCTACTCAATAGGAGAAACATTTGGAAGCCACACATCCAAAATGAGTTTAATATCCACAATATATAAAGAAATCCTTCATCTCAATAACAAAAAGACAAATAATTTTAAAAATGGGCAAAAAACTTGAATAGACATGTGTCCTAAGAAGATTTACAAATGGCCAAATAGCACATGAAATGGTGATCAACATCATTAGCTTTTTGGGAAATGCAAATATAAAACACCATGAGGTACAATTTAATACCTTCTAAAATGGCTACTATTAAAAGCATAAGCAACAGGAAATTGCAAGTGTTATATAGGATATAGACAAATTGAGACACTCATCCCTTGCCTACTGGGAATGAAAAATGGTTCAGTTGTTGTAGAAGACTGGCAGTTCCTCAGAAGTTTAATGATAGATTGGCTATATGACCTGGTGTCTCACTTCTAGGTACATACCCAAAAGAGTTGAAAGCAGGGTGTGACGATCTTAATTTTGTGAATCCTTGAAAAGATTATGTTACACTATTCCATTCCTGTGGGTGTGGGGTCCTTAGATTGCAATAAATTCAATTAAGGGACCTTGATTAGATCAATTGAGTAGATTGCTTTAGGGCATTTGATTGGACTGAGGCATGACCCAGGCTGGGTCTCCACCCTCTTAATGGATCTTATATAAACTGAGAACATGGAGAAAAAGAAGAGACACAGAGAAAGAGAGTCACCATTTGACCCTGTCATGTGAAAGAAAGGGAGAAACCTGGAGAGGCTGAGAGAGAGAGAGAGGACAGAGATTGGAATCAGCAGAGAAGCTAAAATATCCAGGACCTGGAAGAGATGAGCCATATGCCTAAGTGTCCACAGCTGAGCTCTAGGAGATGGAGATTCTGGAGGGGAAGTAGGGATTCTGATAGAGTTTGGCCACCATCCTCCCTTGCCAAGTGGCAGGATGCCCAGTTCACCAGTAGCTGACTGTGGTGAAAAAGCATCTCTGATGATGCCGTGATTTGGACATTTTGTAGCCTGAGAACTGTAAGATTTTCCCCTAATAAATTCTCTTTATAAAAGCCAAGCCATTTCTGGTAATTTTGCATTTGCAAGCCTTGGTAAACTAAAGCACAGGGTCTCAAACAGTTATTTTCACACCAATGTTCATAGCAATATTATTAACAAATGCCAAAAGATGTATGCAACCCAAATATCCATCAACAAATGAATGGACAAATACAACTTTATATAAACACAAAATGGAATATTATTCTTCTGTACAATGGGGTGAAGTTCTGATATATGCAACAATGTGGATGAACCTTGAATAAATAATATTGTGTGACATAAGACAGACATTAAAGAAAGATATTGTATGATCTCACTGATATGAAATAATTACAACAATAAAATCATTGAATTAGAAACTAGAATTTAGTTTATCAGGGCTTCAAGTAGAGGTAAGGAATGGTGGGTAAATGCTTAAATTGTAATTAGTTTCTATTTTGTTTAATTATGTTTTGGTAATGTATGGTAGTGATGGCAGGACAGTATTGTGAATGCAGTTAACAGCACAGAATTGTTATTAGAACAATTTAAAAAAAAAAATCAAATATATGACTGTACAACACAGTGACTTCTGTTATACACAATGAACTATTGTTAATAGTACAATGCTAAAATTGTTTTTCATTGATTGTAACAAATGTACCTCATTAATGCATGTTAGTGATAATAGGTGGTATATTGGATAGCTGCATGTTATGCATCACTTTTCTATATAACTACAAATTTTCCAATTTGAAAAATGGAAAAGCAAGGGAGAAATTTCTGTGACAATTTCTGACCTCACAATTTTTCCCATTCCTTTTGTGGTGTGTAGCTGGCCTGTGCTCCCATTATGGGTCCCTGGCCTTGTCCAATACTGAACAAAGTAATCCTTATGTGCATAATGAGTTGCTTGTATGGTGCTGCCAATCTATTTTCTGGCATCTTGAAGGTCTGAACCAAGACATTTAAATCTGAACTGCCTTCTCTGAACTTACCCTGCAGGCAGAAGCAGCTTATACCCAGAGAAATCAACATATATGACCTGAGGCAAAGAACTACCACTTCAAGACCCAAAATAGACTACCAAGGAGTGGGATAAACTTTATTCAATCAGTAGTAGAAGGAGCATTCAGAGAACTGTGAATGGGGCAATTCCTAAAGCCAGCATCCCATGCCATGGGAAAGACACAGGCTCAGAAAATACTGAGAAAAGCTCAACATTTTGCCACATTCATGGTAGAAGAGCTAAACCCTGAAAGAGAGCTCCAGCCTATAATGCAAAAGGTGCTTTTTCATGTCTCGACCTGGATATAAACTGAAGGAATAGGCAAGTCAGGGACAGGTCATCAAGATGGTAGTTAATAAAGAAATAGTATATATGGACAATACATTAATGCAAATTGTTAATAGTAAAAGCTGAAAATTCATTGATAGTGATAAAATTTGTGTTTCAAGTGAAAATCAGAATTTAAAAAAAAACTACTGTATTCCACATAAACTTGAGTTCTTCCAAATATTTAAGCATGTTTGGTAGGATTATTGGTGATATTAATAAATGTGGTTTATTTTGGTATTTTAAATAAATATGTCATATTTATAACGCATCCATTACTCAGTGAACCAATATCACCCATATTCATGTTTTGCTGTCTCATATAGTCCTATTTACAGTTTTTAGCTTTTCTTCTAGTAATATACATGACCTTAGACGTTTCCTTTCAACTACTGTCATATCCATATAATAGCTCTGCTAGTTACAAACACCATGATAGGCTTTCACCATTTTTATTTATTTCCAAAGATTTACAACAACCTTTTTTTTATTTGTAAAATGATATATAAATACATATGCATATATGTGCATTTGCTTACATAAATGTTATTTTATATATATATATATATATATATTAAAGGTGCTTAGATTACCTAATTATTACTCCTTTATACCAATTCTTCACAGATTAATCCTCAGCTTTTTGTTCTCTACCTTTATGCTATTTTCTAGTAAACTATATTCTAATTATTAACTCCATGAGTTGACACAATATCTTTATTTCAAAATAGAGCAATCATACAGTATTGTCCTTTTGTATCTTGCTTGCTTCACTCAACATAATATCCTCCAGGTTCATCCATGTTGTCATATGCTTCATGACATCATTTCTTCTTGTGGCTGCATAATATTCCATCATCTTATACATCAGGATTTCTTTATCTATCCCTCAGGTGATGGATACCTGGGTTGTTTCCAACTTTTGGCAATCATGAATAATGTTGCTATGAACATCAGTGAGTAGATTTCTGTTCTTGTCTATGCTCTTAGTGCTTCTGGGTATATACCTAGTAATGGTATTGCTGGATCACATGACAAATCTATATTCAACTTCCTTAGGAACTGCCAAACAGTCCTCCACAGTGACTGTACTATTCTACATTCACACCAACAGTGAATAATAATAATAAGTTCTGATCTCTCCACATCCTCTCCAACATTTACAGTTTTCATACTTTTTAAAAGCAGTCTAATAGGTGTGAAATGATATCTCATTATAGATTTAATTTGCATTTCCCTAATCGCTAGTGATGTTGAACATTTTTTCATGTGTTTCTTGGCCATTTGTGTTTCTTCTTTGGACAATTGTTTTTTCAAGGCTTTAGCCCATTTTTTAATCGTATTGTTTGTCTTTTTACTGTTGAATTGTGAGATCTCCATATATATCATGGGTATTAAAGAGTTATCAGAAATGTTCTTGGTTTTATATTTAGAACTTTGATCCATTTTGAGTTAATTTTTGTTAATTTTCTTTTGGCTATGGATAACCAGTTCTCCCAGCATCATTTGAGTAGACTGTTCTAGTCCAGGTGTGAGGGCTTGACCACCATGTCAAAAATCACTTGATTGTAGATGTGAGGGTCTATTTCTGAGTTCTCAAGATGGTTCCATTGATCAATGTTTCTGTCTTTATCCCAGTACCATGCTGTTTATACCATGTACCTAAGTAATATGCTTTAAAGTCCAGAAATAATCCTCCAACTTCATTCTTTTTTAAAAGATCTTTTTGGTTATTTGGAGCACATTACCTTCCAAATAAATTTGACAATTGGTTTTTCCATTTCTGCCAAAAAGGCTGTTGCGAATTTTATTGG